>JAEKDQ010000313.1:27500-30000 GCA_026937815.1 Etheostoma perlongum
CCCCATGTCTCCCCCATGTCTCCCCCATGTCTCCCCCATGTCTCCCCCCATGTCTGCCCCCATGTCTGCCCCATGTCTGCCCCCCATGTCTTCCCCCATGTCTGCCCCCATGTCCCCCCATGTCTGCCCCCATGTTGCCCCCATGTCTGCCCCCATGTTGCCCCCATGTTTCCCCCCATGTTGCCCCCATGTTGCCCCCCCCCCATGTTGCCCCCCCCATGTTGCCCCCATGTTTCCCCCATGTTGCCCCCATGTTGCCCTCCATGTTTCCCTCCATGTTACCTCCATGTTGCCTCCATGTTTCCATGTTGCCCCCATGTTGCCCCCCCATGTTACCCCCCCCATGTTGTCCCCCATGTTGCCCCCATGTTGTCCCATAATCCCCCATGTCTCCCCCATGTCTCCCCCATGTCTCCCCCCTGCCCCATGTTCCCCCATGTTTCCCCCCATGTTGCCCCCCATGTCTTCCCCCATGTCTGCCCCCATGTCTGCCCCCATGTTGCCCCCATGTTTCCCCCATGTTGCCCCCATGTTGCCCCCATGTTGCCCCATGTTGCCCCCATGTTTCCCCCATGTTTCCCCCATGTTTCCCCCATGTTTCCCCCATGTTTCCCTCCATGTTGTTTCCCCCCATGTTTCCCCATGTTTCCTCCATGTTGCCCCCCATGTTTCCCTCCATGTTTCCCCCATGTTTTTCCATGTTGCCCCCATGTTTCCCCCATGTTGCCCCCATGTTTCCCCCATGTTTCCCTCCATGTTGCCCCCATGTTTCCCTCCATGTTGCCCCCATGTTTCCCTCCATGTTGCCCTCATGTTTCCCCCATGTTTCCCTCCATGTTGCCCCATGTTTCCCTCCATGTTTCCCCCATGTTTCCCTCCATGTTGCCCCCATGTTTCCCTCCATGTTTCCCCCATGTTTCCCTCCATGTTTTCCTCCATGTTGCCCCCATGTTTCCATGTTGCCCTCCATGTTTCCCCCCATGTTTCCCCCCCCATGTTGCCCCCATGTTGCCCCCATGTTGCCCCCATGTTTCCCCCATGTTGCCCCCCATGTTTCCCTCCATGTTTCCCTCCATGTTTGCCCCCCTCCATGTTTCCATGTTTCCCCCCCCATGTTTTCCCTCCATGTTGCCCCATGTTTCCCCCATGTTTCCCTCCATGTTTCCCTCCATGTTTCCCTCCATGTTGCCTCCATGTTGCCCCCATGTTTCCCCCATGTTTCCCTCCATGTTTCCCCCATGTTTCCCTCCATGTTTCCCCCATGTTTCCATGTTGCCCCCATGTTTCCCCCATGTTTCCCTCCATGTTGCCCCATGTTGCCCCCATGTTTCCCCTCCATGTTGCCCCCATGTTTCCCCCCCCCATGTTTCCCTCCCCCATGTTTCCCTCCATGTTTCCATGTTGCCCCCCATGTTTCCCCATGTTTCCTCCATGTTTCCCCATGTTTCCCTCCATGTTTCCCCCCATGTTTCCCTCCATGTTGCCCCCATGTTTCCCTCCATGTTTCCCTCCATGTTGCCCCCATGTTTCCCCCATGTTTCCCCCATGTTTCCCTCCATGTTTCCCCCCTCCATGTTGCCCCCCATGTTTCCCTCCATGTTTCCCATGTTGCCCCCATGTTGCCCCCATGTTTCCCTCCATGTTGCCCCCATGTTTCCCCCATGTTGTCCTCATGTTTCCCCCATGTTGCCCCATGTCTCCCCCATGTCTGCCCCCATGTTGCCCCCATGTTGTCCTCACGAGGGTTAAGGTTTTCTCTGTCTTGTGTCCTCAGTTGGACGTTGGGGACCTGAAGCAGCAGCTGGCTCAGAGTCAGACCTTGTTCCCGGAGAACCCGTCGGTGTGGGTCAAAGACCTGGCCGGGTACCTGAACCTCCACCTGGCGGCGCCGGAGGCGGAGCCCACGCTCAGCAGCTATGCCCACGGTGGGTCAAAGCCAGACTCTGGAGAGACCTGGTAACAACGGGGACTGCGAGGCTTAAAGGCAGTGCATTATGGGAGATACCCCCAGCTGTGGCCTAAAGCCACCGCTAACCTGTGTTTCCATTTTAATTCCCACTAATGCATTGTCCTGTTTTTAACCATTTAGACAGATATGAAGAAGCTGCACTCACCTGTGTGTGTGTGTCTGTGTGTGTGTCTGTGTGTCTGTGTGTGTGTCTGTGTGTGTGTGTGTGTGTGTGTGTGTGTGTGTGTGTGTGTCTGTGTGTGTGTGTGTGTGTCTGTGTGTGTGTGTGTGTGTGTGTGTCTGTGTGTGTCTGTGTGTGTGTCTGTGTGTGTCTGTGTGTGTGTGTCTGTGTGTGTGTCTGTGTGTGTCTGTGTGTGTGTCTGTGTCTGTGTTTCTGTGTGTGTGTGTCTGTGTGTGTGTGTCTGTCTGTGTGTCTGTCTGTGTCTGTGTGTTTCTGTGTGTGTGTGTGTTTCTGTGTCTGTGTGTGTGTGTGTGTGTCTGTGTGTCTGTGTGTGTGTGTGTGTGTGTGTGTGTGTGTGTGTCTGTGTGTGT
>JAEKDQ010000313.1:35000-42500 GCA_026937815.1 Etheostoma perlongum
TCTGTGTGTCTCTGTCTGTCTTTGTCTGTCTGTGTGTCTTTGTCTGTCTGTCTGTCTCTGTCTGTGTGTCTCTGTCTGTCTGTCTTTGTCTGTCTGTGTGTCTCTGTCTGTCTGTGTGTCTTTGTCTGTCTGTCTGTCTGTCTTTGTCTGTCTGTGTGTCTCTGTCTGTCTGTGTGTCTTTGTCTGTGTGTTTCTCCCCGTCTCTCTGTCTGTCTGTGTGTCTCTGTCTGTCTGTGTGTCTTTGTCTGTCTGTCTGTCTGTCTCTCTGTCTGTCTGTGTCTCTCTGTCTGTCTCTCTGTGTGTCTCTGTGTGTCTCTGTCTGTCTGTGTGTCTCTGTCTGTGTGTCTCTCCCCGTCTCTCTGTCTGTCTGTGTCTCTCTGTCTGTCTGTGTCTCTCTGTCTGTCTGTGTGTCTCTGTCTGTGTGTCTCTCCCCGTCTCTCTGTCTGTCTGTCCTTGCAATAGCATGTTGTAATACCCTCCCTTGTCCTCCTCTCTAGTATTTGGAGTTACTGCGATCCGTCCAGAATCGTCCCGTGAAGTGTTTGACCATCATGTGGGCTCTCGGCCAAGCTGGATTCTACGACCTGAGCCAGGGACTCCGAGGTAGTGGACCAACGCATACACCCCCACACAACCCTCCTGAGTCCAATCTGACCCCTTTCCAAAAAAATTCTATATCAGAAATTTGGGTTTCTTTCAAACTAATTGTCCATAAAGTAACGTAGACGACGTTCCTCACACGGGACATTAATAATCAGCTCTCTACTCTCACGGGATTTGGGATTTAGTCAAATTATAACATTTGGAGAAAAGAATAATTGATTAAAAGAACTTTAAAATAAAAAGATAAAAGAAATAAAAGTGACAAATGTGAAAAAAGTGACTTTAAGGAAATTTAAAAAGCTTTAAAAATGTTTCAAAAGCCTCAGAAAAACTCACAAGTTACAGAAATAATCAGGTCACTACTTTCATTGAGTTTGGGTGTTTTATTTAATTTTAGAGCATTTTAAGAACTTGTGTTTTTTTGTCAATTTTATAGCATTTACAGAAAAAAACAGCTGGTAAAAGAACTTTTAAAAAAAAAAAAGCGAGAAAAATGTCAATTAAAGTGACTAAAATGGGAAAAGATGTCGAAAAAAGTAACAAATGTCAAAAAATGATGAAATTTGGGGGAAAAACCTACAAAAATTTCAAAAGGCTCAGAAAAAGGTCGACAAACGTTGTTTAAGTGACAAAATCATTGGAGGAAAGGCCCAAAAGGGTCGAAAGACGACCATAACGTTTTTAAAAGGGTTTTATTTTGAAATGTTGACTCATTAAAGGTCCAGGAAGATAACACGAGGGTTAAATTAAATCCCCCACTTTCCCCTATTTAACCCCCCCTACTTACCCCCCCCCTCACCTTATCCCACCTCCCCCCTCCCCCCCTACTTACCCCCACTTACCCCTACTTACCCCCCCTCCCCACCTTACCCCCCTCCCCCCACCTTACCCCCCTACTTACCCCCTTTCCCCTACTTACCCCTACTTACCCCCCTCCCTCACCTTACCCCACCTCCCCCCCCTCCCTACCCCCCCCCCCTACTTACCCCTACTTTTCCCCTACTTCCCTACTTACCCCCCCTTTCCCCTACTTACCCCTACTTACCCCCTTTCCTTTCCCCTTTCCCCCCCCCCCTACTTCCCCCCTTTCCCTACTTACCCCCTTTCCCCTACTTCCCCCTTCCCCTACCCCCCTTACCCCTACTTACCCCCCTTTCCCCTACTTACCCCTACTTACCCCCCCCCCTCACCTTACCCCCACCTCCCCCCCCTCACCTTACCCCCTTTCCCTACTTACCCCTACTTACCCCCTTTCCCCCCTACACCCCCTACTTACCCCCCTTTCCTACCCCTACTTACCCCCCTTTCCCTACTTACCCCCTTTCCCTCTACTTCCCCCCCTTTACCCCCCTTTCCCCTACTTCCCCCCTTTCCCCTACTTCCCCCCCCCTACTTACCCCCTTTCCTACTTACCCCCTTTCCCTACTTTCCCCTTTCCCCTACTTACCCCTACTAACCCCTTTCCCCCCCCCCTACTTACCCCCCTTTCCCTACTTACCCCTACTTACCCCCCTTTCCCCACTTTCCCCTACTTACCCCCCTTTTCCCCTACCCCTACTTACCCCCCCCTTTCCCCCTACTTACCCCTACTTACCCCCCTTACCCCTACTTACCCCCCTTTCCCCTACTTACCCCTACTTACCCCCCTTTTCCCCCACTTTCCCCTACTTACCCCCTTTCCCCTACTTACCCCTACTTACCCCCTTACCCCTTACCCCCCCTTTCCCCTACTTACCCCTACTTACCCCCTTTCCCCACTTTCCATGGGAAAGTGGGGGATCCTTTGGGAGGATGCATGGGAGGATCCTTTGACCCAGGACAACAGGAGGGTTAAAGGGGTCAGATTTGACCCAGGATAACAGGAGGGTTAAAGGGGTCAGATTTGACCCAGGACAACAGGAGGGTTAAAGGGGTCAGATTTGACCCAGGACAACAAGAGGGTTAAAGGGTCAGATTTGACCCAGGATAACAAGGGTTAAAGGGGTCAGATTTGACCCAGGACAACAGGACAACAGGAGGGTTAAAGGGGTCAGATTTGACCCAGGACAACAGGACAACAGGAGGGTTAAAGGGTCAGATTTGACTCAGGACAACAGGAGGGTTAAAGGGGTCAGATTTGACTCAGGACAACAGGAGGGTTAAAGGGGTCAGATTTGACCCAGGACAACAGGAGGGTTAAAGGGTCAGATTTGACCCAGGACAACAGGAGGGTTAAAGGGGTCAGATTTGACTCAGGACAACAGGAGGGCTAAAGGGGTCAGATTTGACCCAGGACAACAGGAGGGTTAAAGGGTCAGATTTGACCCAGGACAACAGGACAACAGGAGGGTTAAAGGGGTCAGATTTGACCCAGGACAACAGGAGGGTTAAAGGGTCAGATTTGACCCAGGACAACAGGAGGGTTAAAGGGTCAGATTTGACTCAGGACAACAGGAGGGCTAAAGGGGTCAGATTTGACCCAGGACAACAGGAGGGTTAAAGGGTCAGATTTGACCCAGGACAACAGGACAACAGGAGGGTTAAAGGGGTCAGATTTGACCCAGGACAACAGGAGGGTTAAAGGGTCAGATTTGACCCAGGACAACAGGAGGGTTAAAGGGTTAGATTTGACCCAGGACAACAGGAGGGTTAAAGGGGCCAGATTTGACCCAGGATAACAGGAGGGTTAAAGATTTGACCCAGGACAACAGGAGGGTTAAAGGGGTCAGATTTGACCCAGGACAACAGGAGGGTTAAAGGGGTCAGATTTGACCCAGGACAACAGGAGGGTTAGATTTGACCCAGGACAACAGGAGGGTTAAAGGGGTCAGATTTGACCCAGGACAACAGGAGGGTTAAAGGGATCAGATTTGACCCAGGACAACAGGAGGGTTAAAGGGTCAGATTTGACCCAGGACAACAGGAGGGTTAAAGGGTCAGATTTGACCCAGGATAAACGGAGGGTTAAAGATTTGACCCAGGACAACAGGAGGGTTAAAGGGTCAGATTTGACCCAGGATAACGAGGGTTAAAGGGGTCAGATTTGACCCAGGACAACAGGAGGGTTAAAGGGGTCAGATTTGACCCAGGACAGCAGGAGGTTAAAGGGTCAGATTTGACCCAGGACAACAGGAGGGTTAAAGGGGTCAGATTTGACCCAGGATAACGAGGGTTAAAGGGTCAGATTTGACCCAGGATAACGAGGGTTAAAGGGTCAGATTTGACCCAGGATAACGAGGGTTAAAGGGGTCAGATTTGACCCAGGACAACAGGAGGGTTAAAGGGGTCAGATTTGACCCAGGACAGCAGGAGGGTTAAAGGGGTCAGATTTGACCCAGGACAACAGGAGGGCTAAAGGGGTCAGATTTGACCCAGGATAACAGGAGGGTTAAAGGGGTCAGATTTGACCCAGGACAACAGGAGGGTTAAAAGGGTCAGATTTGACCCAGGACAACAGGAGGGTTAAAGGGGTCAGATTTGACCCAGGACAACAGGGGTTAAAGGGGTCAGATTTGACCCAGGAGGGTTAAAGGGAGGGTTAAAGGGGTTAAAGGGGTCAGATTTGACCCAGGACAACAGGAGGGTTAAAGGGGTCAGATTTGACCCAGGACAACAGGAGGGTTAAAGGGGTCAGATTTGACCCAGGACAACAGGAGGGTTAAAGGGGTCAGATTTGACCCAGGACAACAGGAGGGTTAAAGGGGTCAGATTTGACCCAGGACAACAGGGTTAAAGGGTTAAAGGGGGTCAGATTTGACCCAGGACAACAGGAGGGTTAAAGGGGTCAGATTTGACCCAGGATAACAGGAGGGTTAAAAGGGGTCAGATTTGACCCAGGAACAGGAGGGTTAAAGGGTCAGATTTGACCCAGGATAAAGGGTTAAAGGGGTCAGATTTGACCCAGGACAACAGGAGGGTTAAAGGGGTCAGATTTGACCCAGGACAACAGGAGGGCTAAAGGGTCAGATTTGACCCAGGACAACAGGAGGGTTAAAGGGTCAGATTTGACCCAGGACAACAGGAGGGCTAAAGGGTCAGATTTGACCCAGGACAACAGGGAGGTTAAAGGGTCAGATTTGACCCAGGACAACAGGAGGGTTAAAGGGTCAGATTTGACCCAGGACAACAGGAGGTTAAAGGGGTCAGATTTGACCCAGGACAACAGGAGGGTTAAAGGGGTCAGATTTGACCCAGGACAACAGGAGGGTTAAAGGGGTCAGATTTGACCCAGGACAACAGGAGGGTTAAAGGGTCAGATTTGACCCAGGATAACAGGAGGGTTAAAGGGTCAGGGATTTGACTGACCAGGACAACAGGGGGTTAAAGGGGTCAGATTTGACCCAGGACAACAGGAGGGTTAAAGGGGCCAGATTTGACCCAGGATAACAGGAGGGTTAAAGGGGTCAGATTTGACCCAGGATAACAGGAGGATTAAAGATTTGACCCAGGACAACAGGAGGGGTTAAAGGGGTCAGATTTGACCCAGGATAACAGGAGGGTTAAAGGGGTCAGATTTGACCCAGGACAACAGGAGGGTTAAAGGGGTCAGATTTGACCCAGGACAACAGGAGGGGTTAAAGGGTCAGATTTGACCCAGGACAACAGGAGGGTTAAAGGGGTCAGATTTGACCCAGGACAACAGGAGGGTTAAAGGGGATTTACCCAGGACAACAGGAGGGTTAAAGGGGTCAGATTTGACCCAGGACAACAGGAGGGTTAAAGGGGTCAGATTTGACCCAGGACAACAGGAGGGTTAAAGGGGTCAGATTTGACCCAGGATAACAGGAGGGTTAAAGGGTCAGATTTGACCCAGGACAACAGGAGGGTTAAAGGGGTCAGATTTGACCCAGGACAACAGGAGGGTTAAAGGGTCAGATTTGACCCAGGACAACAGGAGGGTTAAAGGGGTCAGATTTGACCCAGGACAACAGGAGGGTTAAAGGGTCAGATTTGACCCAGGACAACAGGAGGGTTAAAGGGTCAGATTTGACCCAGGACAACAGGAGGGTTAAAGGGTCAGATTTGACCCAGGACAACAGGAGGGTTAAAGGGGATTTGACCCAGGACAACAGGAGGGTTAAAGGGTTCAGATTTGACCCAGGACAACAGGAGGGTTAAAGGGGTCAGATTTGACCCAGGACAACAGGAGGGTTAAAAGATTTGACCCAGGACAACAGGAGGGTTAAAGGGGTCAGATTTGACCCAGGACAACAGGAGGGTTAAAGGGGTTCAGATTTGACCCAGGACAACAGGAGGGTTAAAAGGGGTCAGATTTGACCCAGGACAACAGGAGGGTTAAAGATTTGACCCAGGACAACAGGAGGGTTAAAAGGGGGGTTAAAGGGGTCAGATTTGACCCAGGACAACAGGAGGGTTAAAGGGGTCAGATTTGACCCAGGACAACAGGAGGGTTAAAGGGGTCAGATTTGACCCAGGACAACAGGAGGGTTAAAGGGGTCAGATTTGACCCAGGATAACGAGGGTTAAAGGGGTCAGATTTGACCCAGGATAACGAAGGTTAAAGCCAGAACTAACGGGTCCTGTGATGTGTCCTTGTGTTTCAGTGTGGCTGGGCATCATGCTTCCTGTGCTGGGGGTCAAGATTTGACTTGACAACATGCCATCTCATACCTGGAGAGATTTGACCCAGGTAAGTCTGATTTGACCCAGGACAACAGGAGGGCTTTTCTGCCTTCATTTGATTGGACCCAGTTAGGTAAGAGGGGGGCAGATTTGAACCCTGGACCTCTGTATTGTATGGTAATTAGTAGAGTAGGTATAAAGGTGATTTGACCCAGGACCACAGGAGGGAACCAACCCGGCTGGTTTGTCCCCACTTTTCCAAACAATTTGTGGATTTTTTCAAAGTTTTTATCTTATTTTTTTTTTTTTTTTCAACATTTTTGATTGTTTTCCACTTTTTTTTTAAACAATTTGTAGCTTTTTTTCAAAGTTTTTATCAGATTTCTCAACATTTGTGATTATTTTCCACTTTTTTTCAAGTCCTTTTGGGCTTTTTGTGGATTGTTTTCAAAGTTTTACTGATTTTTTTTTTTCTTCAAGATTTGTCGATTTTTCAACATTTTTGCTTTCATTTTTGTCATTTTAGTTTCTTTTAAAGGGGCAACAATTTTGGCTGGTTTTTCAGATTTTCAACATTTTTATTCTTTAAGTCCACTTTTTTAAAAATTTGGATTTTTTTCAAAGTTTTATCAGATTTTTTTTTTTTTTCAACATTTTTGATGTTTTCCCATTTTTTTTAAACAATTTGATGGCTTTTTTTCAAAGTTGAACATTTTTTTTCAAATTTTACAATTGTTTTCCAAAAAACAATTCCATTTTTTCAAAGTTTTTATCAGCATTTCTCAAAACATTTGATGATTTTTTCCTGACTTCCTTTTTCAAATAATTTGTGGATTTTTTCAGAGACTGATTTTTTTTTTTTTCAAGATTTGTGTTTTTTGATTTTTCCACCTTTTTTCATGTTTAACAATTTGTGGAGCTATTTAGAGACTTTTATTCTTTTCCCTTATTTTGGAAAAATAAAACTTGTTGCTTTTTAGAAGTTTTATGATTTTTTAAAATGTTTTTGATTCTTTTCCACTTTTTTTAAATAGTTTGGATGGTATCAGCTCAAATTGAACCATTTCAAATTTTTACAAGAAGAAAAATGGAACAAGTTCCATGTTTTCTACCTTCTATCAGCATCCTTCAATATTTCATGTGATAAAGTGTATTCCTGACTCAATTCTTGAACATTATTTGGATATGATCACTTCCCAGGTTTTTTCAAAGTGAATTAAACATGAATTATAACAAAAACCCCACTTCCATGTTTAATTGTGTGCTAGTAGAGACTGATGATTCCCTTATTGTTGGAAATTGAGATAAAGACAATATTAGTTAATAGAATATGAA
>JAEKDQ010000313.1:47500-48724 GCA_026937815.1 Etheostoma perlongum
CAGCTCTACACCAAACACCTACCCCAGTCCAGGTGGGTTACCTGCTCTCCTCTTGTCTTTTTACCCCTCCTGTTGTCTTCTCGTAGACCCACTTTTGGTTTCACCAGGTCAAAATCTGAAGTTAAAACCTCCGTAAGACACTTTAATCACTTTCCCCAAAGTTCATTGTCCATTTCTGTTGTTGTTGTTTGAAAGTTTTTGAAGCTTTCTCCAACATTTTTTTTCTCACTTTTTACAATGTCTTTGTCCACTGTTTTTGCTTTTTTTGGGAGTTTTTTTTTGTTTTTTAATCTTTCTTGGAATTTGTTGTCACTATTTCTAACTTTTCCCGAAGTTTTCTCACTTTTTACAATGTCTTTGTCGAATATTTCTGCGTTTTTGGGACATTTTTGCTGTTTTTGGAATCTTTCTCCGAAATTTGTTGTCACTTTTTCTAACTTTTCCCTAAGTTTTCTAACTTTTTACAATGTCTTTGTCCACTATTTTAGCTTTTTTGCGACGTTTTTGTTGTATTATACGAAGTTTTGAAGCTTTCTCCAACATTTGTTGTCACTTCTTGACTTTTTCTAACTTTTTACAATGTCTTTGACTGTTTTAGCTTTTTTTTGGGGCGTTTTTATTGTTTTTGAATCTTTCTCGAAATTTGTTGTCACGTTTTCTACCTTTCCCCGAAGTTCTTTCTCACTTTTTACAATGTCTGTGTCGACTATTTCTGCGTTTTTATGCGGCGTTTTTGTTGTTTTTCCCTATATTTTTGGCACTTTCTTCCCAGTGTTCTTAAATCTTTTTCTTAAAATGCTATGAAATTAAATAAAACACCCAAATTCTATGAAAATAGAGTGAACTGATCAGTTATTTAACTTGTGAGGAGCGTCGTGTGGATCCATCCACGTTATTTGTTTTTTTACAATTTGGTTGAAGGAAACCCAAATTTCCGATTTAGAAACCTTTTGTAAATGGGTCAAATGTAACCCCGAGGACACCAGGAGGGTTAAACCGGGAAAAGACAAGTTGCAACCGGAGATGCTCTGTGGCAAAAGCACACGTCACAATTAGATTTTCACAGAAATGAAATGCAATTGTTTATAAAAAGCATGTTTTCTGCATTTCAGTTGTGTATATATACTGATATATTAGAGCTGAATATTCCTCTATTTTCCTTTTCAGTCTGCTGTTGAGCCATTTATTAAAATCCTGGAACATCCTGCCACCAAAGGTATGATG
>JAEKDQ010000314.1:0-39420 GCA_026937815.1 Etheostoma perlongum
TCTTTACACTGGCTTCCTGTGTCTCAAAGAATTGATTTCAAAGTACTTTTGCTAGTTTATGAATCACTTAACGGTTTAGGTCCAAAATACATTTATGATCTGCTACTACACTATGAACCACCCAGACCTCTCAGGTCATCTGGGACAGGTCTGCTTTCTGTCCCCAGAGTCAGAACTAAACAGGGTGAAGCAGCTTTCAGTTTCTATGCTCCTCATATCTGGAACAAACTCCCAGAAACCTGCAGATCCGCTGCTACTCTCAGTTCTTTAAATCAAAGCTGAAGACCTTTCTTTTTGATGCTGCCTTTCTTAAATGACTGCTCATTTCTTTAAATTTCTTATGCTGCACTGTAACTTTTATTCTTGTGTTTTATGTGGCTTAATGTTTCTATTTTGTTTTTAACTATTTATTCATGTGTTTTATCGGTTTTTAATGCTTATGATTTTTAACTGTTTGTAATTGTGTTTTATCTGTTTAACTGATTTTATGTAAAGCACTTTGAAATGCCCTGTTGCTGAAATGTACTATACAAATAAAGCTGACTTGCCTTGCCTTGCCTATAGTATGTCGAAAAAAGTCATAGTATAGTATGTCATAAAAAGTCATAGAATAGTATGTTGAAAAAAAGTCATAGTATAGCATGTCGAATAAAGTCATAGTATAGTATGTCAAAAAAATGTCATAGTATAGTATGTCGAAAAAAATCAAAGTATTGTATGTCATAAAAGTCATAGAATAGTATGTCGAAAAAAGTCAAAGTATATCATGTCATAAAAAGTCATAGAATAGTATGTCAAAAAAAGTCATAGTATAGTATGTCGAAAAAAGTCATAGTATAGTAAGACGAAAAAAAGTCATAGTATTGTATGTTATGAAAGTCATAGAATAGTATGTCGAAAAAAGTCATAGTATAGTAAGACGAAAAAAAGTCATAGTATTGTATGTTATGAAAGTCATAGAATAGTATGTCCAAAAAAGTCATAGTATAGTATGTAATAAAAAGTCATAGAATAGTATGTTGAAAAAAGTCAAAGTATAGAAAAAACTAATAAAAAAATCATAGTATAGTATGTCAAAAAGTCGCAGTATACTATGTTGAAAAAAAGTCATAGTATAGTATGTCGAAAAAATGTCATAGTATAGTATGTCGAAAAAAAGTCATAGTATAGTATGTCGAAAAAATGTCATAGTATAGTATGTCGAAAAAAAGTCATAGTATAGTATGTCCAAAAAAGTCATAGTATAGTATGTCAAAAAATGTCATAGTTTGTATGTCATAAAAGTCATAGAATAGTATGTCGAAAAAAAGTCATAGTATAGTATGTCAAAAAAAGTCATAGTATAGTATCTCATAAAAAGTCATAGTATAGCATGTCATAAAAAGTCATAGTATAGTATGTCGAAAAAAAGTAATACTATAGTATGTTGAAAAAAGTCATAGTATAGTATCTCATAAAAAGTCATAGTATAATATGTCATAAAAGTCATAGGATAGTATGTCGAAAAAAGTCATAGAATTGTATGTCGAAAAAAGTCATAGTATAGTATGTAAAAAAAAAGTCATAGAATAGTATGTTGAATAAAAGTCATAGTATTGTATGTCATAAAAAGACATAGTAAAATATGTCATAAAATGTCATAGTACAGTATGTCATAAAAAGTCATAGTATAGTTTGTCATAAAAAGTCATAGTATAGTATGTCGAAAAAAGTCATAGAATAGTATGTCGAAAAAAAGTCATAGTATAGTATGTAAAAATAAGTCATAGAATAGTATTTTGAATAAAAGTCATAGTATTGTATGTCATAAAAAGTCATAGTATAGTATGTCATAAAAAGTCATAGTATTGTATGTCATAAAAAGTCATAGTATAGTATGTCGAAAAATGTCATAGTATAGTATGTCATAAAATGTCATAGTGTAGTATGTCATAAAATGTCATAGTATAGTATGTCATAAAAAGTCATAGTATAGTATGTAAAAAAAAGTCATAGTATTGTATGTCATAAAAGTCATAGAATAGTATGTCAAAAAGTCATAGTAAAGTATGTTGAAAAATAGTCATATTATTGTATGTCATAAAAAGTCATAGTATAGTATGTCATAAAAAGTCATAGTAAAGTATATTGAAAAATGTCATAGTATAGTATGTCATAAAATGTCATAGTGTAGTATGTCATAAAATGTCATAGTATAGTATGTCATAAAAAGTCATAGTATAGTATGTAGAAAAAAAGTCGCAGTATAGTATGTCAATGAAAATGATAAAAAGTCATAGTATTGTTTCGTCCCTTAGCTAGGGGTATCGGGACATGAACATAAAACCAGAGAGAACTTCAAAGTATATTTATTTAGTTTTTTTAAAAATCATGTAAAACAGAACAACTGAGTTTACAAATGACAAAATTGGCTGATGGGTGCTGTGGAAATCAAAAACAGAATATAACAAAAGGGAATCCTCAAAAGGAAGACAATTTCTGCAAGAATAAGAAGAAAAAGAAACAGACTTCAGTGACACTCCTTGATTGGCCCGTCAGTGGTGCAGGCCGCACCAATCAGCTTCCTCCTTCAGGAATGTGCGGGACTTCCAGTACCTATCCGATCTGCACCATAGGATGGCACAGCCTATTTTCACATGTAGCACACTCAATTACACACACATGAGGGGTGCCGACGGCAGTCAGTAACAGTATAGTATGTTGAAAAAAGACATAAAAGGTCATGTATAGCATGTCGAAAAAAGTAATAGTATACTATGTCAACGAAAATCATAGAAAGCCATAGTATAGTATGTTGAATAAAGTCATTGAAAAGTCAAAGTATAGTTTGTCGAAAAAATGCATACAAATGTCATAGTATAGTATGTCAAAAAAAAAATTGTAGTATAGTATGTCAAACAGTCATGAAGAGTCATGGTAAAGTCTGTCAAAAAAGTCTTAGTATAGTATCTCATAAAAAGTCATAGTATAGCATGTCATAAAAAGTCATAGTATAGTATGTCGAAAAAAAGTCATAGTATAGTATGTCGAAAAAAGTCATAGTATAGTATGTTGAAAAAAAAGTCATAGTATTGTATGTCATAAAAGTCATAGAATAGTATGTCGAAAAAATGTCATAGTATAGTATGTAATTAAAAGTCATAGAATAGTATGTTGAAAAAAAACAAAGTATAGAAAAAACTAATTAAAAAAAACATAGTATAGTATGTCAACAAGTCGCAGTATACTATGTTATAGCATGTCATAAAAACTCATAGCATGGTATGTCAAAAAAAAGTCATAGTATAGTATGTCGAAAAATGTCATAATATAGTACGTCATTAAAAGTCATAGAATAGTATGTTGAAAAAAAGTCATAGTATTGTATGTCAAAAAATTCATAGAATAGTATGTCGAAAAAAGTCAAAGAATAGCATGTCATAAAAAGTCATAGTATAGTATGTCAAAAAAAGTCATAGTATGGCATGTCATAAAAAGTCATGGTATAGTATGTCGAAAAAAAGTCATAGTATGGCATGTCATAAAAAGTCATAGTATAGTATGTCATAAAATGTCATAGTGTAGTATGTCATAAAAAGTCATAGTATTGTATGTCATAAAAAGTCATAGTATTGTATGTTATGAAAGTCATAGAATAGTATGTCCAAAAAAGTCATAGTATAGTATGTAATAAAAAGTCATAGAATAGTATGTTGAAAAAAGTCAAAGTATAGAAAAAACTAATAAAAAAATCACAGTATAGTATGTCAAAAAGTCGCAGTATACTATGTTGAAAAAAAGTCATAGTATTGTATGTCATGAAAGTCATAGAATAGTATGTTGAAAGAAAGTCATAGTATAGTATGTCGAAACAGGTCATAGTATAGTATGTTGAAAAAAGTCATTGTATAGTATGTCGAAAAAATGTCATAGTATAGTATGTAATAAAAAGTCATAGAATAGTATGTTGAAAAAAGTCATTGTATAGTATGTCGAAAAAATGTCATAGTATAGTATGTAATAAAAAGTCATAGAATAGTATGTTGAAAAAAGTCAAAGTATGGAAAAAACTAATAAAAAAATCATAGTATAGTATGTCAAAAAGTCGCAGTATACTATGTTGAAAAAAAATTATAGCATAGTATGTGATAAAAAGTCATATTATAGTATGTCATAAAAAGTCATAGTATAGTATGTCGAAAAATGTCATAGTATAGTATGTCATAAAAAGTCATAGTAGAGTATGTTAAAAAAACGAATAAAAAAATCATAGAATAGTATGTCGAAAAAAAGTCATAGTATAGTATGTCATAAAAAGTCATAGTATAGTATGTCGAAAAAAAGTCATAGTATAGTATGTCATAAAAAAAGTCATAGTATAGTATGTCATAAAAAGTCATAGAATAGTATGTTAAAAAAAAGTCATAGTATTGTATCTCATAAAAAGTCATAGAATAGTATGTCATAAAAAGTCATAGTATAGTATGTCAAAAAAGTCATAGTATAGTATGTCGAAAAAAGTCATAGTATAGTATGTTGAAAAAAAAGTCATAGTATTGTATGTCAAAAAAGTCATAGAATAGTAAAAAATGTCATAGTATAATATGTAATTAAAAGTCATAGAATAGTATGTTGAAAAAAGTCAAAGTATAGAAAAAACTAATAAAAAAATCATAGTATAGTATGTCAAGAAGTCGCAGTATACTATGTTGAAAAAAAGTCATAGTATAGTATGTGATAAAAAGTCATATTATAGTATGTCAAAAAAAGTCATAGTATAGTATGTCGAAAAATAGTCATAGAATAGTATGTCGAAAAAAAGTCATAGTATAGTATGTTGAAAAAATGTCATAGTATAGCATGTCATGAAAAGTCATGGTATAGTATGTCAAAAAGTCGCAGTATACTATGTTGAAAAAAAGTCATAGTATAGTATGTGATAAAAAGTCATATTATAGTATGTCATAAAAAGTCATAGTATAGTATGTCGAAAAATGTCATGGTATAGTATGTCATAAAAAGTCATAGTAGAGTTTGTTAAAAAAAACTAATAAGAATATCATGGAATAGTATAGTCATAATATAGTATGTCATAAAAAGTCATAGAATAGTATGTTGAAAAAAAGTCATAGTATTGTATGTCAAAAAAGTCATAGAATAGTATGTCGAAAAAGTCAAAGAATAGCCTGTCATAAAAAGTCATAGTATAGTATGTCAAAAAAAAGTTATAGTATGGCATGTCATATAAAGTTATAGTATAGTATGTCGAAAAAAAGTCATAGTATGGCATGTCATAAAAAGTCATAGTATGGCATGTCATAAAAAGTTATAGTATAGTATGTCGAAAAAAAGTCATAGTATGGCATGTCATAAAAAGTCATAGTATAGTATGTCGAAAAAAAGTCATAGTATAGTATGTAAAAAAAGTCAAAGAATAGTATGTTAAAAAAAAGTCATATTATTGTATGTCATGAATAATCATAGTATAGTATGTCATAAAAAGTCATAGTATTGTATGTCATAAAAAGTCATTGTATAGTATGTCGAAAAATGTCATAGTATAGTATGTCATAAAAAGTCATAGTATAGTATGTCCAAGAAATGTCATAGTATAGTAGTATCTCATAAAAATTCATAGTATAGCATGTCATAAAAAGTCATAGTATAGTATGTCGTAAAAAGTCATAGTATAGTATGTCCAAGAAATGTCATAGTATAGTAGTATCTCATAAAAAGTCATATCATAGCATGTCATAAAAAGTCATAGTATAGTATGTTGAATAAAAGTCATAGTATAGTATGTAAAAAAAAGTCATAGTATAGTATGTCGAAAAAAAGTCATAGTATAGTATGTCGAAAAAGTCATAGTATAGTATGTTGAAAAAGGTCATAGAATTGTATGTCTTAAAAGTCATAGAATAGTATGTCAAAAAAGTCATAGTATAGTATGTCATAAAAAGTCATAGTATCCTATGTCGAAAAAAAGTCATAGTATAGTATGTAAAAAAAAGTCATTTTATTGTATGTCATAAAAAGTCATAGTATAGTATGTCATAAAAAGTCATAGTATTGTTTGTCACAAAAAGTCATAGTACAGTATGTTGAAAAATGTCATAGTATAGTATGTCATAAAATGTTACAGTATAGTATGTCGAAAAAAGTCATAGTATAGTAAGTTGAAAAAAGTCATAGTATTGTATGTCGAAAAAAAGTCATAGTATAGTATGTCCAAAAAAAAGTCATAGTATGGCATGTCATAAAAAGTCATAGTATAGTATGTCGAAAAAAAGTCATAATATAGTATGTCGAAAAAAGTCATAGAATAATATGTCGAAAAAAAGTCATAGTATAGTATGTAAAAAATCAAAGAATAGTATGTTAAAAAAAAGTCATAGTATTGTATGTCATGAATAGTCATAGTATAGTATGTCATAAAAAGTCATAGTATTGTATGTCATAAAAAGTCATTGTATAGTATGTAAAAAAATGTCATAGTATAGTATGTCATAAAAAGTCATAGTATAGTATGTCCAAAAAATGTCATAGTTTAGTAGTATCTCATAAAAAGTCATAGTATATCATGTCATAAAAAGTCATAGTATAGTATGTCGTAAAAAGTCATAGTATAGTATCTCATAAAAAGTCATAGTATAGCATGTCATAAAAAGTCATAGTATAGTATGTAGAATAAAAGTCATAGTATAGTATGTCAAAAAAAATCATAGTATAGGATGTCGAAAAAAAGTCTTAGTGTAGTATGTCGAAAAAAGTCATAGTATTGTATGTCGAAAAAAAGTCATAGTATAGTATGTTGAAAAAAGTCATAGTATTGTATGTCTTAAAAGTCATAGAATAGTATGTCAAAAAAGTCATAGTATAGTATGTCATAAAAAGTCATAGAATAGTATGTTGAAAAAATGTCATAGTATAGTATATCATAAAAAGTCATAGTAGAGTATGTTAAAAAAACTAATTAAAAAATCATAGAATAGTATGTCGAAAAAAAGACATAGTATAGTATGTCATAAAAAGTCATAGTATAGTATGTCATAAAAAGTCATAGTATAGTATGTCATAAAAAGTCATAGAATAGTATGTCGAAAAAAAGTCATAGTATAGTATGTTGAAAAAATGTCATAGTATAGTATGTCATAAAAAGTCATAGTATAGTATGTCATAAAAAGTCATAGTATAACATGTCATAAAAAGTCATAGAATAGTATGTCATAAAAAGTCATAGTATAGTATGTCAAAAAAGTCATAGTATAGTATGTCGAAAAAAGTTATAGTATAGTATGTTGAAAAAAAAGTCATAGTATTGTATGTCATAAAAGTCATAGAATAGTATGTCGAAAAAATGTCATAGTATAATATGTAATTAAAAGTCATAGAATAGTATGTTGAAAAAAGTCAAAGTATAGAAAAAACTAATAAAAAAATCATAGTATAGTATGTCAAGAAGTCGCAGTATACTATGTTATAACATGTCATAAAAAGTCATAGCATAGTATGTCAAAAAAAAGTCATAGTATAGTATGTCGAAAAAAGTCATAGTATAGTATGTCACAAAAAGTCATAGAATAGTATGTCGAAAAAAAGTCATAGTATAGTATGTTGAAAAAATGTCATAGTATAGCATGTCATGAAAAGTCATGGTATAGTATGTCAAAAAGTCGCAGTATACTATGTTGAAAAAAAGTCATAGTATAGTATGTGATAAAAAGTCCTATTATAGTATGTCATAAAAAGTCATAGTATAGTATGTCGAAAAATGTCATGGTATAGTATGTCATAAAAAGTCATAGTAGAGTTTGTTCAAAAAACTAATAAAAATATCATGGAATAGTATAGTCATAATATAGTATGTCATAAAAAGTCATAGAATAGTATGTTGAAAAAAAGTCATAGTATTGTATGTCAAAAAAGTCATAGAATAGTATGTCGAAAAAAGTCAAAGAATAGCCTGTCATAAAAAGTCATAGTATAGTATGTCAAAAAAAAGTCATAGTATGGCATGTCATATAAAGTTATAGTATAGTATGACGAAAAAAAGTCATAGTATGGCATGTCATAAAAAGTCAAAGTATAGTATGTCGAAAAAAAGTCATAGTATAGTATGTCAAAAAAAGTCATAGTATGGCATGTCATAAAAAGTTATAGTATAGTATGTCGAAAAAAAAGTCATAGTATGGCATGTCATAAAAAGTCATAGTATAGTATGTCGAAAAAAAGTCATAGTATAGTATGTCGAAAAAAGTCATAGAATAATATGTCGAAAAAAAGTCATAGTATAGTATGTAAAAAAAGTCAAAGAATAGTATGTCATAAAAAGTCATAGTATTGTATGTCATAAAAAGTCATTGTATAGTATGTCGAAAAATGTCATAGTATAGTATGTCATAAAAAGTCATAGTATAGTATGTCCAAAAAATGTCATAGTATAATAGTATCTCATAAAAAGTCATAGTATAGCATGTCATAAAAAGTCATAGTATAGTATGTCGTAAAAAGTCATAGTATAGTATGTCCAAGAAATGTGATAGTATAGTAGTATCTCATAAAAAGTCATAGTATAGCATGTCATAAAAAGTCATAGTATAGTATGTTGAATAAAAGTCATAGTATAGTATGTAAAAAAAAGTCATAGTATAGTATGTCGAAAAAAAGTCATAATATAGTATGTCGAAAAAAGTCATAGTATAGTATGTTGAAAAAGGTCATAGAATTGTATGTCTTAAAAGTCATAGAATAGTATGTCAAAAAAAGTCATAGTATATAGTATGTCATAAAAAGTCATAGTATCCTATGTCGAAAAAAGTCATAGTATAGTATGTCATAAAATGTTACAGTATAGTATGTCGAAAAAAGTCATAGTATAGTTGAAAAAAAGTCATAGTATTGTATGTTGAAAAAGTCATAGTATAGTATGTGAAAAAAGTCATAGTATTGCATGTCAAAAAAAAGTCATAGTATAGTATGTCGAAAAAAGTCATAGTACAGTATGTCGAAAAAAAATAATATGTCGAAAAAAGTCATAGTATAGTATGTAAAAAAAGTCAAAGAATAGTATGTTAAAAAAAGTCATAGTATTGTATGTCAAAAATAGTATAGTATGTCATAAAAAGTCATAGTATTGTATGTCATAAAAGTCATTGTATAGTATGTAAAAAATGTCATAGTATAGTATGTCATAAAAGTCATAGTATAGTATGTCCAAAAATGTCATAGTTTAGTAGTATCTCAAAAAGTCATATAGTATGTCAAAAAAGTCATAGTATAGTATGTCGTAAAAAGTCATAGTATGTATCTCATAAAAAGTCATAGTATAGTATGTTGAAAAAAAGTCATAGTATAGTATGTCAAACAGTCATGAAGAGTCATGATAAAGTATGTCAAAAAAGTCATAGTATAGTATGTCATAAAAAGTCATAGAATAGTATGTTGAAAAAAAGTCATAGTATAGTATGTTGAAAAAATGTCATAGTATAGCATGTCATAAAAAGTCATAGTATAGTATGTCAAAAAGTCAGTCTATGTTGAAAAAAAAGTCATAGTATAGTATGTGAAAAAGTCATATTATAGTATGTCATAAAAAGTCATAGTATAGTATGTTGAAAAAAAGTCATAGTATAGTATGTCATAAAAAGTCATAGTATAGTATGTCATAAAAAGTCATAGTATAGTATGTCGAAAGAAAGTCATAGTATAGTATGTCAAAAAGTCATACAATAGTATGTCAAAAAAAAAAGTCATATATAGTATGTAAAAAAAGTCATAGAATAGTATGTTGAATAAAAGTCATAGTATTGTATGTCATAAAAGTCATAGTATAGTATGTCATAAAAAGTCATAGTATTGTTTGTTGAAAAAATTCATAGTATATATGTTGAAAAATGTCATAGTAAATGTCATAAAATGTTACAGTATAGTATGTCGAAAAAAAAGTATAGTAAGTTGAAAAAGTCATAGTATATGTCGAAAAAAGTCATAAGTATGTCGAAAAAAAAGTCATAGTATGGCATGTCATAAAAGTCATAGTATAGTATGTCGAAAAAAAGTCATAGTATAGTATGTCGAAAAAAGTCATAGAATAATATGTCGAAAAAAAGTCATAGTATAGTATGTAAAAAAAGTCAAAGAATAGTATGTTAAAAAAGTCATAGTATTGTATGTCATGAATAGTCATAGTATAGTATGTCATAAAAAGTCATAGTATTGTATGTCATAAAAAGTCATAGTATAGTATGTCCAAAAAATGTCATAGTTTCATAGTATCTCATAAAAAGTCATAGTATATCATGTCATAAAAAGTCATAGTATAGTATGTCGTAAAAAGTCATAGTATAGTATCTCATAAAAAGTCATAGTATAGCATGTCATAAAAAGTCATAGTATAGTATGTCAAACAGTCATGAAGAGTCATGATAAAGTATGTCAAAAAAGTCATAGTATAGTATGTCATAAAAAGTCATAGTATAGTATGTTGAAAAATGTCATAGTATAGCATGTCATAAAAAGTCATAGTATAGTATGTCAAAAAGTCACAGTATACTATGTTGAAAAAAAGTCATAGTATAGTATGTGATAAAAAGTCATATTATAGTATGTCATAAAAAGTCATAGTATAGTATGTCGAAAAATGTCATAGTATAGTATGTCATAAAAAGTCATAGTATAGTATGTCATAAAAAGTCATAGTATAGTATGTCGAAAGAAAGTCATAGTATAGTATGTCATAAAAAGTCATAGAATAGTATGTCGAAAAAAAGTCATAGTATAGTATGTAAAAAAAAGTCATAGAATAGTATGTTGAATAAAAGTCATTGTATTGTATGTCATAAAAAGTCATAGTATAGTATGTCATAAAAAGTCATAGTATTGTTTGTCACAAAAATTCATAGTATAGTATGTTGAAAAATGTCAAAGTATAGTATGTCATAAAATGTTACAGTATAGTATGTCGAAAAAAGTCATAGTATAGTAAGTTGAAAAAAAAAGTCATAGTATTGTATGTCGAAAAAAGTCATAGTATAGTATGTCGAAAAAAAGTCATAGTATGACATGTCATAAAAAGTCATAGTATAGTATGTCGAAAAAAAGTCATAGTATAGTATGTCGAAAAAAGTCATAGAATAATATGTCGAAAAAATGTCATAGTATAGTATGTAAAAAAAGTCAAAGAATAGTATGTTAAAAAAAAGTCATAGTATTGTATGTCATGAATAGTCATAGTATAACATGTCATAAAAAGTCATAGTATAGTATGTCATAAAAAGTCATAGAATAGTATGTCGAAAAAAAGTCATAGTATAGTATGTTGAAAAAATGTCATAGTATAGTATGTCATAAAAAGTCATAGAATAGTATGTCATAAAAAGTCATAGTATAGTATGTCAAAAAAGTCATAGTATAGTATGTCGAAAAAAGTTATAGTATTGTATGTTGAAAAAAATGTCATAGTATTGTATGTCATAAAAGTCATAGAATAGTATGTCATAAAAAGTCATAGTATAGTAATGTCAAAAAATGTTGAAAAAATAGTAGAAAAACTAATAAAAAAATCATAGTATAGTATGTTAAAAAGTCATATGTTATAACATGTCATAAAAAGTCATAGCATAGTATGTCAAAAAAACGTCATAGTATAGTATGTCGAAAAAAGTCATAGTATAGTATGTCACAAAAGTCATAGAATAGTATGTCGAAAAAAGTCATAGTATAGTATGTTGAAAAAAATGTCATAGTATAGCATGTCATGAAAAGTCATGGTATAGTATGTCAAAAGTCATAGTATACTATGTTGAAAAAAGTCATAGTATAGTATGTGATAAAAAGTCATATTATAGTATGTCATAAAAAGTCATAGTATAGTATGTCGAAAAATGTCATGGTATAGTATGTCATAAAAAGTCATAGTAGAGTTTGTTAAAAAAAACTAATAAAATATCATGGAATAGTATAGTCATAATATAGTATGTCAAAAAAGTCATAGAATAGTATGTTGAAAAAAGTCATAGTATTGTATGTCAAAAAAAGTCATAGAATAGTATGTCGAAAAAAGTCAAAGAATAGTATGTCAAAAAGTCATAGTATAGTATGTCAAAAAAAAGTCATAGTATGGTATGTCATAAAAGTTCATAGTATAGTATGTCGAAAAAAGTCATATATGGCATGTCAAAAAAGTCATAGTATAGTATGTCATAAAAAGTCATAGTATAGTATGTCGAAAAAAAAGTCATAGTATGGCATGTCATAAAAAGTTATAGTATAGTATGTCAAAAAAAAGTCATAGTATGGCATGTCATAAAAAGTCATAGTATAGTATGTCGAAAAAAAGTCATAGTATAGTATGTCGAAAAAAGTCATAGAACAATATGTCGAAAAAAAGTCATAGTATAGTATGTAAAAAAAGTCAAAGAATAGTATGTTAAAAAAAAGTCATAGTATTGTATGTCAAGAATAATCATAGTATAGTATGTCATAAAAAGTCATAGTATTGTATGTCATAAAAAGTCATTGTATAGTATGTCGAAAAAATGTCATAGTGTAGTATGTAATAAAAAGTCATAGAATAGTATGTTGAAAAAAGTCAAAGTATAGAAAAAACTAATAAAAAATCATAGTATAGTATGTCAAAAAGTCGCAGTATACTATGTTGAAAAAAAGTCATAGTATAGTATGTCATAAGAAATCATAGAATAGTATGTTGAAAAAAAGTCATAGTATAGTATGTCGAAAAAATGTCATATTATAGTATGTCATAAAAAGTCATAGTATAGTATGTCGAAAAATGTTATAGTATAGTATGTCATAAAAGTCATAGAATAGTATGTCGAAAAAAAGTCATAGTATAGTATGTCATAAAAAGTCATAGAATAGTATGTCGAAAAAAAGTCATAGTATAGTATGTCCAAAAAAGTCATAGTATAGTATGTCAAAAAGTCATAGTATAATATAAAAAAAGTCATAGTATAGAATGTCATAAAAAATAGTATGTCAAAAAAAAGTCATAGTATAGTATGTTGAAAAAAAGTCATAGTATAGTATGTAGAAAAAAAGTCATAGTATAGTATGTCAAAAAATGTCATAGAATAGTATGTCAAAGAAGTCATAGTATAGTATGTCATAAAAAGTCATAGTATAGTATGTCAAAAAAGTCATAGAATAGTATGTCGAAAAAAAGTCATAGTATAGTATGTACAAAATAGTCATAGAATAGTATGTTGAATAAAAGTCATAGTATTGTATGTCATAAAAAGTCATAGTATAGTATGTCATAAAAGTCATAGTATTGTTTGTCATAAAAAGTCATATAGTATATATAAAAAAAGTCATAGTATAGTATGTCATAAAAGTTACAGTATAGTATGTCGAAAAAGTCATAGTATAGTAAGTCGAAAAAGTCATAGTATTGTATGTCGAAAAAAGTCATAGAATAGTATGTCGAAAAAAGTCATAGTATAGTATGTCAAAAAAAGTCATAAAGTAGTATGTCATAAAAAGTCATAGAATAGTATGTCAAAAAGTCATAGTATAGTATGTTGAAAAATAGTCATAGTATTGTATGTCATAAAAAGTCATAGTATAGTATGTCATAAAAAGTCATAGTATTGTTTGTCATAAAAAGTCATAAAATGTTGAAAAAGTCATAGTATAGTATGTATAAAATGTTATAGTATAGTATGTCGAAAAAAGTCATAGTATAGTATGTTGAAAAAAGTCATAGTATTGTATGTCAAAAAAGTCATAGTATAGTATGTCAAAAAATGTCATAGTATAGTATATCGAAAAATGTCATAGTATAGTATATCGAAAAATGTCATAGTATAGTATGTCATAAAATGTTACAGTATAGTATGTAGAAAAAAGTCATAGTATAGTAAGTTTAAAAAAGTCATAGTATTGTATGTCATAAAAAGTCATAGTATCCTATGTCAAAAAAAGTCATAGAATAGTATGTCGAAAAAAAGTCATTGTATTGTATGTCATAAAAGTCATAGTATAGCATGTCGAAAAAAAGTCATAGTATAGTATGTCATAAAAAGTCATAGAATAGTATGTCGAAAAAAAGTCATAGTATAGTATGTCGAAAAAAAAGTCATAGTATAGTATGTTGAAAAAGTCATAGAATAGTATGTCGAAAAAAGTCATAGTATAGTATGTTGAAAAATGTCATAGTATAGCATGTCATGAAAAGTCATGGTATAGTATGTCATAAAAAGTCATAGTATACTATGTTGAAAAAAGTCATAGTATAGTATGTGATAAAAAGTCATATTATAGTATGTCATAAAAAGTCATAGTATAGTATGTCGAAAAATGTCATGGTATAGTATGTCATAAAAAGTCATAGTAGAGTTTGTTAAAAAAAACTAATAAAAATATCATGGAATAGTATAGTCATAATATAGTATGTCACAAAAAGTCATAGAATAGTATGTTGAAAAAAAGTCATAGTATTGTATGTCAAAAAAGTCATAGAATAGTATGTCAAAAAAAGTCAAAAATATGTCATAAAAAGTCATAGTAGTATGTCAAAAAAAGTCATAGTATGGCATGTCATATAAAGAAAATGTCGAAAAAAAGTCATAGTATGGCATGTCATAAAAAGTCATAGTATAGTATGTCGAAAAAAAGTCATAGTATAGTATGTCGAAAAAAAGTCATAGTATGGCATGTCATAAAAAGTTATAGTATAGTATGTCAAAAAAAAGTCATAGTATGGCATGTCATAAAAAGTCATAGTATAGTATGTCGAAAAAAAGTCATAGTATAGTATGTCGAAAAAAGTCATAGAACAATATGTCGAAAAAAAGTCATAGTATAGTATGTAAAAAAAGTCAAAGAATAGTATGTTAAAAAAAAGTCATAGTATTGTATGTCAAGAATAATCATAGTATAGTATGTCATAAAAAGTCATAGTATTGTATGTCATAAAAAGTCATTGTATAGTATGTCGAAAAAATGTCATAGTGTAGTATGTAATAAAAAGTCATAGAATAGTATGTTGAAAAAAGTCAAAGTATAGAAAAAACTAATAAATGTCATAGTATAGTATGTAGTATACTATGTTGAAAAAAGTCATAGTATAGTATGTCATAAAAAGTCATAGAATAGTATGTTGAAAAAAGTCATAGTATAGTATGTAAAAAAAATATATAGTATGTCATAAAAAAGTCATAGTATAGTATGTCGAAAAATGTTATAGTATAGTATGTCATAAAAGTCATAGAATAGTATGTCCAAAAAAAGTCATAGTATAGTATGTCATAAAAAGTCATAGAATAGTATGTCGAAAAAAAGTCATAGTATAGTATGTCCAAAAAAGTCATAGTATAGTATGTCAAAAAAAGTCATAGTATAATATGTCAAAAAAGTCATAGTATAGAATGTCATAAAAGTTATAGTATAGTATGTCAAAAAAAAGTCATAGTATAGTATGTTGAAAAAAAGTCATAGTATAGTATGTAGAAAAAAAGTCATAGTATAGTATGTCAAAAAATGTCATAGAATAGTATGTCAAAGAAGTCATAGTATAGTATGTCATAAAAAGTCATAGTATACTATGTCAAAAAAAGTCATAGAATAGTATGTCGAAAAAAAGTCATAGTATAGTATGTACAAAATAGTCATAGAATAGTATGTTGAATAAAAGTCATAGTATTGTATGTCATAAAAAGTCATAGTATAGTATGTCATAAAAGTCATAGTATTGTTTGTCATAAAAAGTCATAGTATAGTATATCGAAAAATGTCATAGTATAGTATGTCATAAAATGTTACAGTATAGTATGTCGAAAAAAGTCATAGTATAGTAAGTTTAAAAAAGTCATAGTATTGTATGTCGAAAAAAGTCATAGAATAGTATGTCGAAAAAAGTCATAGTATAGTATGTTGAAAAAAGTCAAAGTATTGTATGTCATAAAAGTCATAGAATAGTATGTCAAAAAGTCATAGTATAGTATGTTGAAAAATAGTCATAGTATTGTATGTCATAAAAAGTCATAGTATAGTATGTCATAAAAAGTCATAGTATTGTTTGTCAAAAAGTCATAGTATAGTATGTTCAAAAAAGTCATAGTATAGTATGTCATAAAAAAAATAGTATGTCGAAAAAAGTCATAGTATAGTAAGTTAAAAAAGTCATAGTATAGTATGAAAAAAGTCATAGTATAGTATGTCAAAAAAGTCATAGTATAGTATGTCGAAAAATGTCATAGTATAGTATGTCGAAAAAAAAAATGTCATAGTATAGTATGTCGAAAAAAAAAAGTCATAGTATAGTATGTCATAAAAGTCATAGTATTGTATGTCATAAAAAAAGTCAAAGTCATAGTATGTCGAAAAAGTCATAGTATAGTATGTCGAAAAAAAAAGTCATAGTATAGTATGTCAAAAAAGTCATAGAATAGTATGTCGAAAAAGTCATATTATAGTATGTTGAAAAAAGTCATAGTATTGTATGTCATAAAAAGTCATAGTATAGTATGTCATAAAAAGTCATAGTATTGTTTGTCAAAAAGTCATGTTGAAAAAATGTCATAGTATAGTATGTCATAAAAGTCATAGTATAGTATATGTCATAAAAAGTCATAGTATAGTAAGTTGAAAAAAAAAGTCATAGTATTAAAAAAAAAAAAGTCATAGTATAGTATGTCGAAAAAGTCATAGTATGGTATGTCAAAAAGTCATAGAATAGTATGTCGAAAAAAAAGTCATAGTATAGTATGTAAAAAAAGTCATAGAATAGTATGTTGAAAAAAAGTCATAGTATAGTATGTATAAAAGTCAAAGAATAGTATGTTAAAAAACAGTCATAGTATTGTATGTCATAAATAGTCATAGTATAGTATGTTGAAAAATGTCATAGTATAGTATGTCATAAAATGTTACAGTATAGTATGTCGAAAAAAGTCATAGTATAGTAAGTTGAAAAAGTCATAGTATTGTATGTCATAAAAGTCATAGTATAGTATGTCGAAAAAAGTCATAGTATTGTTTGTCATAAAAAGTCATAGTATAGTATGTCGAAAAATGTCATAGTATAGTATGTCATAAAAGTCATAGTATAGTATGTCGAAAAAAAGTCATAGTATAGTATGTTTAAAAAAAAGTCAAAAAGTCATAGTATAGTATGTTGAAAAATGTCATAGTATAGTATGTCAAAAAGTCATAGTATTGTATGTCGAAAAAAGTCATAGTATAGTATGTCAAAAAAAGTCATAGTATAGTATGTCATAAAAAGTCATAGTATAGTATGTAAAAAGTCATAGTATGTATGTCATAAAAGTCATAGTATAGTATGAAAAAAAAGTCATAGTATAGTATGTGAAAAAGTCATTTATAGTATGTTGAAAAAAGTCATAGTATAGTATGTATAAAATGTCAAAAATAGTATGTTCAGTCATAGTATTGTATGTCAAAAAAAGTCATAGTATAGTATGTTGAAAAAAGTCATAGTATAGTATGTCATAAAAGTCACAGTATAGTATGTTGAAAAAAAGTCATAGTATAGTAAGTTGAAAAAAGTCATAGTATTGTATGTCATAAAAAGTCATAGTATAGTATGTCATAAAAGTCATAGTATTGTTTGTCATAAAAAGTCATAGTATAGTATATCGAAAAATGTCATAGTATAGTATGTCAAAAAAGTCATAGAATAGTATGTGAAAAAAAGTCAAAGTATAGTATGTTGAAAAAGTCATAGTATTGTATGTGAAAAAAAGTCATAGTAGTATGTCGAAAAAAGTCATAGTATAGTATGTTGAAAAAAGTCATAGTATAGTATGTTGAAAAAGTCATAGAATAGTATGTCAAAAAGTCATAGTATAGTATGTTGAAAAAAGTCATAGTATAGTATGTCATAAAAGTCATAGTATAGTATGTCAAAAAGTCATAGTATTGTATGTCAAAAAGTCATAGTATAGTATGTCATAAAAAGTCATAGTATAGTATGTCAAAAAAGTCATATAGTATAGTATGTCGAAAAAGTCATAGTATTGTATGTCATAAAAGTCATAGTATAGTATGTCATAAAAGTCATAGTATAGTATGTCATAAAAAAGTCATAGTATTGTATGTCATAAAAGTCATAATATAGTATGTAAAAAAAGTCGCAGTATAGTATGTCAATGAAAATGATAAAAGTCATAGTAAGTCCCTTAGCTAGTTATCGGGACATGAACATAAAACCAGAGAGAACTTCAAATCATATTTATTTATTTTTAAAAAATCATGTAAAACAGAACAACTGAGTTTACAAATGACAAAATTGGCTGATGGGTGCTGTGGAAATCAAAAACAGGATATAACAAAAGGGAATCCTCAAAAGGAAGACTATTTCTACAAGAACAAGAAGAAAAAAAACAGACTTCAGTGACACTCCTTGATTGGTCATCAGTGGTGCAGGTTGACCAATCAGCTTCCTCCTTCAGGAATGCGGGACTTCAAAATCCGATCTGCACCATAGATGGCACAGCCTATTTTCACATGTAAAAAAATTCACACACATGAGGGGCCGATGGGCATAAAAAAGAACAGTATAGTATGTTGAAAAAGACATAAAAGGTCATGTATAGCATGTCGAAAAAAGTAATAGTATACTATGTCAACAAAAATCATAGAAAGCCATAGTATAGTATGTTGAATAAAGTCATTGAAAAGTCATAGTATAGTTTGTCGAAAATATGCATACAAATGTCATAGTATAGTATGTCAAAAAAAATGTAGTATAGTATGTCAAACAGTCATGAAAAGTCATGGTAAAGTATGTCAAAAAAGTCATAGTATAGTATGTCATAAAAAGTCATAGAATAGTATGTTGAAAAAAAGTCATAGTATAGTATGAAAAAAGTCATAGTATAGTATGTTGAAAAAAAGTCATAGTATAGTATGTCATAAAAAGTCATAGTATAATATGTCAAAAAAGTCATAGTAATAGTATGTGAAAAAAGTCATATTATAGTATGTCATAAAAAGTCATAGTATAGTATGTTAAAAAAAATGTCATAGTTAGTATGTAAAAAAAGTCATAGAATAGTATGTTGAAAAAGTCATAGTATAGTATGTAAAAAAGTCATAGAATAGTATGTTGAAAAATGTCATAGTATAGTATGTCATAAAAGTCATAGTATAGTATGTCATAAAAAGTCATAGTATTGTATGTCAAAAAAAGTCATAGTATAGTATGTAAAAAGTCATAGTATAGTATGTTGAAAAAAGTCATAGAATAGTATTGTTGTCAAAAAGTCATAGAATAGTATGTTGAAAAAAATAGTATAGTATTCATAAAAGTCATAGTATAGTATGTCAAAAAAGTCATAGTATAGTATGTATGTCATAAAAGTCATAGTATAGTATGTTGAAAAAAAGTCATAGTATAGTATGTCATAAAAGTCATAGTATAGGATGTCAAAAAGTCATAGTATAGTATGTTAAAAAAAAGTCATAGTATAGTCATAAAATGTCATATATTATAGTATGTCATAAAAAGTCATAGTATAGTATGTCGAAAAATGTCATAGTATAGTATGTCAAAAAAAGTCATAGTATACTATGTTGAAAAAAGTCATAGAATAGTATGTCGAAAAAAGTCATAGAATAGTAGTAAAAAAAAGTCATAGAATAGTATGTTGAAAAAGTCATAGTATAGTATGTCAAAAAAGTCATAGATAGTATGCCATAAAAAGTCATAGTATAGTATGTCAAAAAAGTCATAGTATAGTATGTTGAAAAAGTCATAGTATTGTATGTCATAAAAAGTCATAGTATAGTATGTCGAAAAAAGTCATAGTATAGTATGTTGAAAAAAAGTCATAGTATTGTATGTCATAAAAGTCATAGAATAGTATGTCGAAAAAAGTCATAGTATAGTATGTCAAAAAGTCATAGTATAGCATGTCAAAAAAGTCATAGTATAGTATGTGAAAAATAAAAGTCATAGTATAGTATGTCAATAAAAAGTCATAGTATAGTATGTCATAAAAAGTCATAGTATAGTATGTCAAAAAAGTCATAGTATAGTATGTCATAAAAAGTCATAGTATAGTATGTCAAAAAAGTCATAGTATAGCATGTCATAAAAGTCATAGTATTGTATGTCAAGGTCACAAAAGTCATAGAATAGTATGTCATAAAAAGTCATAGTATGTATGCGTCATAAAAATAGATAGTATGTCAAAAAATGATAAAAAGTCATTATTGTTTTGTCATAAAAAGTCATAGTATACATGTTGAAAAACCAGAGTCAAAGATTGCAAAAAAGTCATATTTATTCAAAAAAATCATAGTAAAACGGAACAATGTCATAGAAATGACAAAATTGGCTGATAGTATTGTGCAAATCAAAAACATGTATAAAATAAAATGTCATAAAGTATGTCTACAAAAGTCAAGAAAAAGAAATGTCAGAAAAACTTTGATAGTAGTAGTGGTAGGTCAAAAAGTCTTCAGGGAAAAGTCATAAAAGTATGTATATTGAAAAAATGTCATAGTATTTTCAGTATGTAGAAAAAGTCATAGTATATATCATGTCGATATTAAAGCCATAGTATAGTATGTTGAAAAAGACATAAAAGGTCAGTATAGTATGTTGAAAAAGTCATAGTATAGTATATGTCATAAAAGTCATAGTATAGTAAATGTCATGAAAAAGTCATAGTATAGTATGTCGAAAAATGTCATAGTATTGTATGTCATAAAAGTCATAAATAGTATGTCAAAAAATGTCATAGTATAGTATGTTGAAAAAAAAGTCATAGAAAAGTATGTTGAAAAAAAAGTCATAGTATAGTATGTTGAAAAAAGTCATAGTATAGTATAAACCAAAAAAAAGTATGTTGTAAAAAAAGTCATAGTCATAGTGAGGTAAAAAAAAGTCAAGTATAGTATGTTGAAAAAAGTCATAAAAGTTTGTGAAAAAGTCATAGTATAGTAAAAAAATGTCATAGTATAGTATGTTGAAAAATGTCATAGTATACTATGTTGAAAAAAAAGTCATAGTATAGTATGTCAAAAAGTCATAAAAATGTAAAAAAAAAAGTCATAGTATAGTATGTGATAAAAAGTCATATTATAGTATGTCAAAAAGTCATAGTATAGCATGTCTAAAAAAAAGTCATAGTATAGTATGTCAAAAAAGTCATAGTATAGTATGTTAAAAAACTAATAAAAATCATAGAATAGTATGTCGAAAAAAAAGTCATGGTATAGTATGTTGAAAAGTCATAGTATAGTATGTCATAAAAAAAAAGTCATAGTATAGTATGTGAAAAGTCATATTATAGTATGTCATAAAAAAGTCATAGTATATATGTCAAAAAAAAGTCATAGTATAGTATGTCAAAAAGTCATAGTATAGTATGTCATAAAAAGTCATAGAATAGTATGTCGAAAAAAAAAAGTCATAGTATAGTATGTCATAAAAAGTCATAGTATAGTATGTCGAAAAAGTCATAGTATATTATGTCAAAAAAAGTCATAGTATAGTATGTCATAAAAAGTCATAGTATAACATGTCATAAAAAGTCATAGAATAGTATGTCATAAAAAAAGTCATAGTATAGTATGTTGAAAAAATGTCATAGTATAGTAAAAAAGTCATGGTATAGTATGTCAAAAGTCATAGTATACTATGTTCAAAAAAAAAGTCATAGTATAGTATGTGATAAAAAAAGTCATATTATAGTATGTCAAAAAAAGTTTCAAACAAGTCATATTATAGTATGTTGAAAAAGTAATGAAAAGTCAGCGTTGTACGTCGAAAAAAAGTCGCAGTATAGTATGTCAATGAAAATGATAAAAAGTCATAGTATTGTTTTGTCCCTTAGCTAGGGTATTGGGACATGAACATAAAACCAGAGAGAACTTCAAAGTATATTTATTTAAAAAAAATCATGTAAAACAGAACAACTGAGTTTACAAATGACAACATTGCTGATGGTGCTGTGGAAATCAAAAACATAATATAACAAAAGGGAATCCTCAAAGGAAGACTATTTCTACAAGAACAAGAAGAAAAAAAACAGACTTCATTGACACTCCTTGATTGTCCGTCAGTGGTGCAGGCCGAAACCAATCAGCTTCCTCCTTCAGGAATGTGCGGGACTTCCAGTACCTATCCGATCTGCACCATAGGATGGCACAGCCTATTTTCACATGTAGAACACTCAATTACACACACATGAGGGAAAAAGCCGGACGGCAGTCATAGTATAGTATGTTGAAAAAAGACATAAAAAAGGTCATGTATAGCATGTCGAAAAAAAGTAATAGTATACTATGTCAAAAAAATCATAGAAAGCCATGTCATAAAATGTTGAATAAAGTCATTGAAAAGTCATAGTATAGTTTGTCGAAAATATGCATAAAAGTCATAGTATAGTATGTCGCTTAAAAAAAAATAGTATAGTATGTCAAAAGTCATGATAGTCATAAAGTATGTCAAAAAAATAGTATATAGTATGTTGAAAAATGTCATAGTATAGTATGTTGAAAAAATGTCATAGTATAGCATGTTGAAAAAGTCATAGTATAGTATGTCAAAAAAATGTCATAGTATAGCATGTCATAAAAAGTCATATTATAGTATGTCATAAAAAGTCATAGTATAGTATGTCGAAAAATGTCATAGTATAGTATGTCATAAAAAGTCATAGTAGAGTATGTTAAAAAAAACAATGTAAAAAATCATAGAATAGTATGTCGAAAAAAGTCATAGTATAGTATGTCATAAAAAGTCATAGTATAGTATGTCATAAAAGTCATAAATAGTATGTCATAAAATGTCATAGTATAGTATGTCAAAAAAATGTCATAAAATGTCAAACATGTCATAAAAGTCATAGTATAGTATGTCGAAAAAGTCATGTATAGTATGTCATAAAAAGTCATAGTATAGTATGTCAAAAAGTCATAGTATAGTATGTCAAAAAAGTCATAGTATAGTATGTCATAAAAAGTCATAGTATGTGAAAAAAAGTCATAGAATAGTATGTCATAAAAAGTCATAGAGTATAGTATGTGAAAAAAAAAAGTCATAGTATAGTATGTCAAAAAGTCATAGTATAGTATGTCAAAAAAAAAAATCATAGTATAGTATGTCAAAAAGTCATGAAAAAGTCATAGTAAAAGTATGTTGAAAAAAGTCATAGTATAGTATGTCAAAAAAGTCATAGTATAGTATGTCAAAAAAGTCATAGTATAAAAAGTATGTCAAAAAAAGTCATAGAATAGTATGTTGAAAAAGTCATAGTATAGTATGTCAAAAAAAAATAGTATGTTGAAAAAAGTCATAGTATAGTATGTCAAAAGTCATAGTATGGTAAAGTATGTCAAAAAGTCATAGTATAGTATGTCGAAAAAAATAGTATGTTGAAAAAAGTCATAGAATAGTATGTTGAAAATGTCATAGTATAGTATGTCATTAAAAGTCATAGTATAGTATGTTGAAAAAAGTCATAGTATAGTATGTCAAAAAGTCATAGTATAGTATGTTGAAAAAAAGTCATAGTATAGTATGTGAAAAAGTCATATTATAGTATGTCATAAAAAGTCATAGTATAGTATGTCGAAAAAAGTCATAGTATAGTATGTCATAAAAAGTCATAGTATAGTATGTCATAAAAAGTCATAGAATAGTATGTCGAAAAAAAGTCATAGTATAGTATGTTGAAAAAGTCATAGTATAGTATGTCATAAAAAGTCATAGTATAGTATGTAAAAAAAATAAAAAGTCATAGTATAGTATGTCATAAAAAGTCATAGTATAGTATGTGAAAAATGTCATAGTATAGTATGTCATAAAAAGTCATATTATAACATGTCATAAAAAGTCATAGTATAGTATGTCATAAAAAGTCATAGTATAGTATGAAAAAAGTCATAGTATAGTATGTCAAAAAGTCATAGTATAGTATGTCATAAAAGTCAAAGAATAGTATGTTGAAAAAGTCATAGTATAGTATGTGAAAAAAGTCATAGTATTGTATGTCATAAAAAGTCGCAGTAGTAATATGTTGAAAAAAGTCATAGTATAGTATGTCATAAAAAGTCATAGTATAGTATGTCATAAAAAGTCATAGTATAGTATGTTGAAAAAAAGTCAGAATGTCATAAACAATAGTATGTAAGAAAAAAGTCATAGTATAGTATGTCAAAAAATGTCATAAATAGTTTTGTCATAAAAAGTCATAGAATAGTATGTCGAAAAAGTAAAAGTATCATTTCAAAAAAGTCATAGTATAAGTATGTTCAAAAAAGTCATAGTAATAGTATGTCAAATCAAAAAAGTCATAGTATAGTATGTCAAAAAAAAGTCATAGTATAGTCATGTAAGAAAAAGTCATAGTATGTCCTATGATTGAAATGTGAAAAAAAAATGTCATAGTATGTTGAAAAAAGTCATAGTATATATCGGAAAAACGCCATAAAAGTCAAAAAAAGTCATAGTATAGTATGTCATAAAAGTCATAGTAATAGTATGTTGAAAAAGTCATAGTATAGTATGTCGAAAAAAGTCATAGTATAGTATGTGTCATAAAAAGTCATAGTATAGTATGTTGAAAAAAAATCATAGTATAGTATGTCAAAAAGTCATAAAATAGTCATGTCATAAAAAGTCATAGTATAGTATGTCGAAAAAGTCATAGTATAGTATGTGAAAAAAGTCATAGTATAGTATGTCAAAAATCATAAATAGTATGTCATAAAAGTCATAGTATAGTATGTCGTAAAAAAAAGTCATAGTATAAACATGTCATAAAAAGTCATAGTATAGTATGTCCGAAAAATGTCATAGTATAGTATGTCAAAAAGTCATAGTATAGTATGTTAAAAAAAAGTCATAGTAATGGTATGTCAAAAAGTCATAGTATAGTATGTCATAAAAAGTCATAGTATAGTATGTTGAAAAAAGTCATAGTATTGTATGTCAAAAAAGTCATAGTATAGTATGTCAAAAAGTCATAGAATATATGTTGAAAAAAAAGTCATAGTATAGTATGTAAAAGTCAAAAGTATAAAAAAAAAAAAGTCATAGTATTGTATGTGAAAAAGTCATAGAATAGTATGTCAAAAAAGTCATAGTATAGTATGTCAAAAAATGATAAAAAGTCATAGTATAGTATGTCCAATAAAAGGTCATAAAAACATAAAACTCAGAAAAAGTCATATTTATAGTATTTTTTCAAAAAATCATGTATAGAACAATGTTGAAAAAAATTCATTGATGGGTATGTTGAAATCAAAAAAGAATATAACAAAAGGGAATGTCAAAAAAAGTCACAATTTCATAAAAAGTCATAAGAAAAAAGAAACAGACTTCAAAAAATCCTTGATTAGTATAGTATGTCATAAAAAGCCAGGATAGTATAAGTATGTCCTAAAATCAAAAAGTCATAGTATTCACATGTCATAAAAAGTCATAGTATAGTATGTCGAAAAATGTCATAGTATAGTATGTCAAAAAAGTCATAGTATAGTATGTGAAAAAAGTCATAGTATGTCATAAATGTCATGGAATAGTATGTCAAAAAAAGTCATAGTATAGTATGTCAAAAAGTCATAGTATAGTATGTGAAAAAAGTCATGAAAAGTCATAGTATGTATGTCAAGTATGCAAAAAGTCATAGAATAGTATGTTGAAAAAAGTCATAGTATAATAAAATGTGAAAAAAAGTCATAGTATAGTATGTCAAAAAGTCATAGAATAGTATGTCGAAAAAGTCATAGTATAGTATGTTGAAAAATGTCATAGTATAGTATGTCATAAAAAGTCATAGTATAGTATGTCATAAAAAGTCATAGTATAGTATGTCGAAAAAAATGTCATAGTATAGTATGTCATAAAAAGTCATAGTATAGTATGTCAAAAAGTCATAGTATAGTATGTTGAAAAATGTCATAGTATAGTATGTCAAAAAGTCATAGTATAGTATATGAAAAAAAAAGTCATAGTATAGTATGATAAAAAGTCATAAAAAATGTCGAAAAATGTATAAACCATAAAAAAAGTATAGTTGAAAAAAGTCATAGTATATAGCATGTCGAAAAAAAGTCATAGTATAGTATGTCATAAAAAGTCATAGTATAGTATGTCGAAAAAAGTCATATGTCATAAAAAGTCATAGTATAGTATGTCAAAAAAAGTCATAGTATAGTATGTCATAAAAAGTCATAGTATAGTATGTCAAAAAAAGTCATAGTATAGTATGTCAAAAAGTCATAGTATAGTATGTGAAAAAAAGTCATAGTATAGTATGTCAAAAAAGTCATAGTATAGTATGTCAAAAAGTCATAGAATAGTATGTGAAAAAAATGTCATAGTATAACATGTAATAAAAGTCATAGAATAGTATGTTGAAAAAAGTCAAAGTCATAGAAAAACTAATAAAAAATCATAGTATAGTATGTTAAGAAAAGTCATAATTATGTTATAACATGTCATAAAAGTCATATATAGTATGTCAAAAAGTCATAGTATAGTATGTCAAAAAGTCATAGTATAGTATGTCAAAAGTCATAGAATAGTATGTTGAAAAAAGTCATAGTATAGTATGTTGAAAAAAAGTCATAGTATAGTATGTCATGAAAAGTCATAGTATAGTATGTCATAAAAGTCATAGTATGTATGTTGAAAAAAGTCATAGTATAGTATGTGATAAAAAGTCATATTATAGTATGTCAAAAAAGTCATAGTATAGTATGTCGAAAATGTCATAGTATAGTATGTCATAAAAAGTCATAGTATAGTATGTTAAAAAAACTAATAAAAAAGTCATGGAATAGTATAGTCAAAAGTATAGTATGTCATAAAAAGTCATAGAATAGTATGTTGAAAAAGTCATAGTATTGTATGTCAAAAAAGTCATAGAATAGTATGTCGAAAAAGTCATAGAATAGTATGTCAAAAAAGTCATAGTATAGTATGTCAAAAAGTCATAGTATGGCATGTCAAAAAAGTCATAGTATAGTATGAAAATCAAAAAGTCATAGTATATGCATGTCAAAAAGTCAAGTATAGTAAAAAAAAAAGTCATAGTATAGTATGTCGAAAAAGTATAGTATGTATGTCATAAAAAGTTATAGTATAGTATGTCAAAAAAGTCATAGTATGGCATGTCAAAAAGTCATAGTATAGTATGTCAAAAAAAAGTCATAGTATAGTATGTCATAAAAAGTCATAGAACAATATGTCAAAAAAAGTCATAGTATAGTATGTCAAAAAAGTCAAAATAGTATGTTAAAAAAGTCATAGTATAGTATGTTGAAAAATCATAGTATAGTATGTCATAAAAAGTCATAGTATAATATGTCATAAAAAAGTCATTGTATAGTATGTGAATGAAAAATGTCATAGTATAGTATGTCAAAAAAGTCATAGGAATAGCATAAAAAAAAGTCATAGTATAGTATGTCAAAAAAGTCATAGTATAGCATGTCACTAAAAAGTCATAGTATGGTATGTTGAAAAAAGTCATAGTATAGTATGTAAAAAGTCATAGTATAGTATGAAAAAAAGTCATAGTATAGTATGTCGAAAAAAGTCATAGTATAGTATGTTGAAAAAAATTGTATGTCATAAAAGTCATAGAATAGTATGTCATCAAAAAGTCATAGTAAATGTCGAAAAAGTCATATAGTATGTCGAAAAAAGTCATAGAATAGTATGTCATAAAAAAAGTCATAGTATAAAAAAGTCATAGAATAGTATGTTAAAAAGTCATTGTATAGTATGTCATAAAAAGTCATAGTATAGTATGTCATAAAAGTCATAGTATAGTATGTCAAAAAAAAGTCATAGTATAGTATGTTGAAAAAGTCATAGTATAGTATGTTAAAAAAAGTCATAGTATGTATGTCAAAAAAGTCATAGTATAGTAATGAAAAATAGTCATAGTAAAAAAAGTCATAGTATAGTATGTCGAAAATCAAAAAAGTCATAGTATAGTATGTCATAAAAAGTCATAGTATAGTATGTCGAAAAAGTCAAAGTCATAGTATGTCATAAAAAGTCATAGTATAGTATGTGAAAAAAGTCATAGTATAGTATGTCATAAAAAGTCATAGTATTATATGTCGAAATGTCATAGTATAGTATGTCATAAAAAGTCATAGTATAGTAATTGAAAAAAGTCATAGTATAGTATGTCGAAAAAAAAAAGTATATACCATGTCATAAAAAGTCATAGTATAGTATGTCAAAAAGTCATAGTATTAAAAACGAAAAAAGTCATAGAATAGTATGTTGAAAAAAGTCATAGTATAGTATGTCATAAAAAGTCATAGTATAGTATGTCATAAAAAGTCATAGAATAGTATGTCAAAAAAAGTCATAGTATAGTATGTTGAAAAAAGTCATAGTTTAGTATGTCAAAAAGTCATAAAATAGTATGTCAAAAAGTCATAGTATTGCATGTCATAAAAAGTCATATTTAGTATGTCGAAGAAAAAAGTCATAGTATAGTATGTTGAAAAAGTCATAGTATAGTATGTCATAAAAGTCATAGTATAGTATGTCATAAAAGTCATAGTATAGTATGTCGAAAAAAGTCATAGTATAGTATGTCAAAAAAAGTCATAGTATAGTATGTCATAAAAGTCATAGTATGTTGAAAAAGTCATAGTATAGTATGTTGAAAAAATGTCATAGAATAGTATGTCATAAAAGTCATAGAATAGTATGTTGAAAAAGTCATAGTTTAGTATGTCAAAAAGTCATAGTATAGTATGTCATAAAAGTCATAGTATAGTATGTCATAAAAAGTCATAGTATAGTATGTTGAAAATGTCATAGTATAGTATGTCATAAAAAGTCATAGTATAGTATGTCAAAAAAAAGTCATAGTATAGTATGTTGAAAAAAGTCATAGTATAGTATGTCATAAAAAGTCATAGTATAAAATGTCAAAAAAGTCATAGTATAGTATGTTGAAAAAAGTCATAGTATAGCATGTCAAAAAAGTCATAGTATAGTATGTCATAAAAAGTCATAGTATAGTATGTCAAAAAGTCATAGTATAGTATGTCAAAAAAGTCATAGTATAGTATGTCAAAAAAAGTCATAGTATAGTATGTTGAAAAAAAAGTCATAGTATAGTATGTAAAAAGTCATAGTATAGTATGTTAAAAAAGTCATAGTATAGTATGTCAAAAAATAAAAAAGTCATAGTATAGTATGTCAAAAAAAAGTCATTTTAAATAGTATGTATGTAAAAAAGTCATAGTATTGTATGTCATAAAAAGTCATAGTATGTATGTCAAAAAAGTCATAGTATAGTATGTCAAAAAAGTCATAGTATAGTATGTCAAAAAGTCATAGAATAGTATGTTGAAAAAGTCATAAAAGTTGTAAAAAGTCATAGTATAAATGTCATAAAAAGTCATAGTATAGTATGTCAAAAAAGTCATAGTATAGTATGTCAAAAAAAGTCATAGTATAGTATGTCATAAAAGTCATAGTATAGTATGTTGAAAAAGTCATAGTATGGTATGTCATAAAAGTCATAGTATAGTATGTCAAAAAAGTCATAGTATAGTATGTTGAAAAAGTCATAGTAGCATGTCATGTCATAGTATAGTATGTCAAAAAGTCATAGTATAGTATGTGAAAAAAGTCATAGTATAGTATGTCGAAAAAGTCATAGAATAGTATGTCATAAAAAAAGTCATAGTATTGTATGTCATAAAAGTCATAGTATAGTATGTGAAAAAAGTCATAGTATAGTATGTCATAAAAAGTCATAAATAGTATGTCGAAAAAGTCATAGTATAGTATGTCATAAAAAGTCATAGTATAGTATGTCGAAAAAAGTCATAGTATAGTATGTCAAAAATTCAAAAAAGTATGTGAAAAAAGTCAGTATAGTAAGTGTCAAAAAAGTCATAGTATGTATGTATAAAAGTCATAGTATGAAAAAGTCATAGTATAGTATGTCATAAAAAAGTCATAGAATAGTATGTTCAAAAAAGTCATAGTATAGTATGTTGAAAAAATCATAGTATAGTATGTCATAAAAAGTCATAGTATTGTATCGAAAAATATGTTGAAAAAAGTCATAGTATAGTATGTCAAAAAATGTCATAGTAAGTATGTCACAAATGTCATAGAAAAAAAAAAGTCATAGTATAGTATGTCGAAAAGGTCATAGTATAATCATGAAAAAAAAAGTCATAGAAAGTATGTCAAAAACAGTCATAGTATAGTATGTCAAAAAATGTCATAGTATAGTATGTAAAAAAAGTCATAGAATGTATGTCATAAAAAAAAGTCATAGTATAGTATGAAATCAAAAAAGTCATAGTATAGTATGTTGAAAAAAGGTCATAGAAAGTATGTTGAAAAAAAAGTCATAGTATAGTATGTCATAAAAAGTCAAGTAAATGTCATAAAAAGTCATAGTATAGTATGTCGAAAAAAGTCATAGTATAGTATGTCATAAAAAGTCATAAAAGTATGTCAAAAAAGTCATAGTATAGTATGTCAAAAAGTCATAAAGTCATAAAAAGTCATAGCATGTCAAAAAAGTCATAGTATAGTATGTCAAAAAGTCATAGTATAATATGTCATAAAAGTCATATATAGTATGTCGAAAAAAAGTCATAGTATAGTATGTCATAAAAAAGTCATAGTATAGTATGTCACAAAAAGTCATAGTATAGTATGTTGAAAAAGTCATAGTATAGTATGTCATAAAAAGTCATAGTATAGTATGTCAAAAAAGTCATAGTATAGTATGTCAAAAAAAATAGTCATAATGTTAAAATGTCATAGTATAGTATGTCATAAAAAGTCATAGTATAGTATGTCATAAAAAGTCATAGTATAGTATGTCGAAAAAAGTCATAGTATAGTATGTCAAAAAAAGTCATAGTATAGGATGTGGAAAAAGTCGCAGTATACTATGTTGAAAAAAGTCATAGTATAGTATGTGATAAAAAGTCATAGTATAGTATGTCAAGAAAAGTCATAGTATAGTATGTCGAAAAATGTCATAGTATAGTATGTTGAAAAAAGTCATAGTATACTATGTCATGAAAAAAGTCATAGAATAGTATGTCGAAAAAGTCATAGTATAGTATGTAAAAAAAAGTCATAGTATAGTATGTTGAAAAAAAGTCATAGTATAGTATGTCATAAAAAGTCATAGTATAGTATGTCGAAAAAGTCATAGTATAGCATGTCAAAAAAGTCATAGTATAGTATGTCAAAAAAAGTCATAAAAGTATGTTAAAAAGTCATAGTATAGTATGTCATAAAAAGTCATAGAATAGTATGTCGAAAAATGTCATATTATAGTATATCAAAAAAAGTCATAGTACAAGTATGTCATAAAAAGTCATAGTATAGCATGTTGAAAAAAGTCATAGAATAGTATGTCGAAAAAGTCATAGTATAGTATGTAAAAAAGTCATAGAATAGTATGTTGAATAAAAGTCATAGTATAGTATGTCATAAAAAGTCATAGATATATGTCATAAAAAGTCATAGTATTGTAAAAAATGTATAGTATGTTGAAAAAGTCATAGTATAGTATGTCAAAAAAGTCATAGTATAGTATGTCAAAAAAGTCATAGTATTGTATGTCATAAAAGTCATAGTATAGTATGTCATAAAAAGTCATAGTATAGTATGTCATAAAAAAGTCATAGTATAGTATGTCAGTATAGTCATAAAAGTCATAGTATAGTATGTCATAAAAAGTCATAGTATTGTATGTCATAAAAAGTCATAGTATAGTATGTCAAAAAAGTCATAGTATAGTATGTCGAAAAAGTCATAGTATAGTATGTGAAAAGTCATAGTTTAGTATGTTGAAAAAAGTCATAGAATAGTATGTTGAAAAAGTCATAGTATGTTGTCATAAAAAGTCATAGTATAGTATGTCATAAAAAATCACAGTATAGTATGTCATAAAAAGTCATAGTATAGTATGTCATGAAAAAGTCATAGTATTGTATGTCAAAAAGTCATAAATAGTATGAAAAATGTCATAGTATAGTATGTCAAAAGTCATAGTATAGTATGTCAAAAAGTCATAGTATAGTATAGTATCTCAAAAAAGTCATAGTATAGTATGTTGAAAAATGTCATAGTATAGCATGTCATAAAAAGTCATAGTATATGGATGTCATAAAAGTCATAGTATATTATGTTGAAAAAAGTCATAGTATAGTATGTGATAAAAAGTCATATTATAGTTTGTCATAAAAAGTCATAGTATAGTATGTCCATAAAAATGTCATAGTATAGTATGTCAAAAAGTCATAGAATATTATGTTGAAAAAAGTCATAGAATAGTATGTTGAAAAAGTCATAGTATAGTATGTAAAAAATGTCATAGAATAGTATGTTGAATAAAGTCATAGTATATGTCATAAAAAAAGTCATAGTATATGTATGTATAGTATGTCATAAAAAGTCATAGTATTGTATGTCATAAAAAGTCATAGTATAGTATGTCAAAAAGTCATAGTATAGTATGAAAAAAAAAGTCATAGTATAGTATGTCATAAAAGTCATAGAATAGTATGTTGAAAAAAGTCATAGTATAGTATGTTTAAAAAGTCAATATAGTATGTCATAAAAGTCATAGTATAGCATGTCATAAAAAGTCATAGTATAGTATGTTGAAAAATGTCATAGTATATGAAATGTCATAAAAGTCATAGTATAGTATGTAAAAAAGTCATAGTATGTGAAAAATGTCATAGTATAGTATGTCATGAAAAAGTCATAGTATAGTATGTCATAAAAAGTCATAGAAATAGTAGTATCTCAAAAAAGTCATAGTATAGTATGTCATAAAAAGTCATAGTATAGTATGTCAAAAAAAGTCATAGTATTAGTATGTCATAAAAGTCATAGTATTGTATATCATGAAAAAGTCATAGTATAATATGTCAAAAAAAGTCATAGTATAGTATGTCATAAAAGTCATAGTATTGTATGTCATAAAAGTCATAGTATAGTATGTAGAAAAAAAGTCAGAATAGTATGTCAATGAAAATGATAAAAGTCATAGTATTGTTTTGTCCATTAGGGTTATCGGACATGAACATAAAAACCAGAGAGAATTCAAAGTATATTTATTTATTTTTCAAAAATCATGTAAAACAGAACAACTGAGTTTACAAAACAAAATTGGTTGATGGTGTATGTGGAAATCAAAACAGAATATAACAAAAGGGAATCCTCAAAAGGAAGACAATTTCTACAAGAATAAGAAGAAAAAAAACAGACTTCAGTGACACTCCTTGATTGTTGTCAGTGGTGCAGGCCCACCAATCAGCTTCCTCCTTCAGGAATGTGCGGACTTCCAGTACCTATCCGATCTGCACCATAGATGGCACAGCCTATTTTCACATGTAGCACACTCAACCACACAATCATGAGGGTGCCGACGGCAGTCGAATAGTATAGTATGTTGAAAAAGACATAAAGGTCATGTATAGCATGTCGAAAAGTAATAGTATACTATGTCAATAAAAATCATAGAAAAGCCATAGTATAGTATGTTGAATAAAGTCATTGAAAAGTCATAGTATAGTTTGTCGAAAATATGCATAAAAGGTCATAGTAAGTATGGAAGTCATGAAGAGTCATGATAAAGTATGTCAAAAAAGTCATAGTATAGTTTGTCATAAAAAGTCATAGAATAGTATGTTGAAAAAAGTCATAGTATAGTATGTTGAAAAATGTCATAGTATAGTATGTCATAAAAAGTCATAGTATAGTATATCAAAAAGTCACAGTATACTATGTTGAAAAAAAGTCATAGTATAGTATGTGATAAAAAGTCATATTATAGTATGTCATAAAAAGTCATAGTATAGTATGTCGAAAAATGTCATAGTATAGTATGTCATAAAAAGTCATAGTATAGAAAAAAAAGTCATAGTATAGTATGTGATAAAAAGTCATAGTATAGTATGTCGAAAAATGTCATATTATAGTATATCATAAAAAGTCATAATATAGTATGTCAAAAAAAGTCATAGTTTACCATGTCGAAAAAAGTCATAGAATAGTATGTCGAAAAAAAGTCATAGTATAGTATGTAAAAAAAAGTCATAGAATAGTATGTTGAATAAAAGTCATAGTATTGTATGTCATAAAAAGTCATAGTATAGTATGTCATAAAAAGTCATAGTATTGTATGTCATAAAAGTCATAGTATAGTATGTGAAAAAAGTCATAGTATATGTTGAATCATAAAAGTCATAGTATAGTATGTCAAAAAAGTCATAGTATAGTATGTCATAAAAAGTCAAATTGTATGTCATAAAAAGTCATAGTATAGTATGAAAAAGTCATAGTATTGTATGTCAAAAAGTCATAGTATAGTATGTTGAAAAAGTCATAGTATAGTATGTCAAAAAAAAATAGTATGTCAAAAGTCATAGTATTAGTATGTCATAAAAGTCATAGTATAGTATGTCGAAAAAAGTCATAGTATAGTATGTTGAAAAAAGTCATAGTATGATGTCATAAAAAGTCATAGTATAGTATGTCGAAAAAAAAATAGTATAGTATTTAGTCATAGTATAGCATGTCATAAAAAGTCATAGTATTGTATGTCATAAAAGTCAAGTATAGTATGTCGAAAAAATGTCATAGTATAGTATGTCATAAAAGTCATAGTATAGTATGTCAAAAAATGTCATAGTATAGTAGTATGTCATAAAAAGTCATAGTATAGTATGTTGAAAAATGTCATAGTATAGTATGTCAAAAAAGTCATAGTATAGGATGTCAAAAAAAGTATACTATGTTGAAAAAAAAAAGTCATAGTATAGTATGTGATAAAAGTCATATTATTGTTTGTCATAAAAGTCATAGTATAGTATGTCGAAAAAAATGTCATAGTATAGTATGTCAAATAAAGTCATAGTATACTATGTTGAAAAAAGTCATAGAATAGTATGTCGAAAAAAGTCATAGTATAGTAAAAAAGTCATAGAATAGTATGTTGAATAAAAGTCATAGTATTGTATGTCATAAAAGTCATAGTATAGTATGCCATAAAAGTCATAGTATTAGTATGTCATAAAAAGTCATAGTATAGTATGTCGAAAAAGTCATAGTATAGTATGTTGAAAAAAAGTCATAGTATTGTATGTCATAAAAGTCATAGAATATAGAAAAAAAAAATAGTATAGTATGTTGAAAAAAAGTCATAGTATTGTATGTCATAAAAAGTCATAGTATAGTATGTCGAAAAATGTCATAGAGTATAGTATGTCATAAAAAGTCATAGTATAGTATGTCAAAAAATGTCATAGTATTGTATGTCAAAAAAGTCATAGTATAGTATGTCATAAAAGTCATAGTATGTCGAAAAATATATTGTATGTCATAAAAAGTCATAGTATAGTATATCATAAAAAGTCATAGTATAATATGTATAAAAGTCATAGGATAGTATGTCATAAAAAGTCATAGTATTGTATGTCATAAAAAGTCATAGTATAGTATGTAGAAAAAAAGTCGCAGTATAGTATGTCAATGAAAATGATAAAAAGTCATAGTATTGTTTTGTCCCTTAGCTAGGGGTATTGGGACATGAACGTAAAACCAGAGAGAACTTCAAAGTATATTTATTTATTTAAAAAAAAATCATGTAAAACAGAACAACTGAGTTTACAAATGACAAAATTGGCTGATTGGTGCTGTGCAAATCAAAAACAGAATATAACAAAAGGGAATCCTCAAAAGGAAGACTATTTCTACAAGAATAAGAAGAAAAAGAAACAGACTTCATTGACACTCCTTGATTGGTCTGGCCAGTGGTGCAGGCCGCACCAATCAGCTTCCTCCTTCAGGAATGTGCGGGACTTCCAGTACCTATCCGATCTGCACCATAGGATGGCACAGCCTATTTTCACATGTAGAACACTCAATTACACACACATGAGGGAAAGTGCCGACGGCAGCAGAACAGTATAGTATGTTGAAAAAGACATAAAAGGTCATGTATAGCATGTCGAAAAAAGTAATAGTATACTATGTCAACGAAAATCATAGAAAGCCATAGTATAGTATGTTGAATAAAGTCATTGAAAAGTCATAGTATAGTTTGTCGAAAATATGCATACAAACTTCATAGTATAGTATGTCAAAAAAAAATTGTAGTATAGTATGTCAAACAGTCATGAAGAGTCATGATAAAGTATGTCAAAAAAGTCATAGTATAGTTTGTCATGAAAAAGTCATAGTATAACATGTCATAAAAAGTCATAGTATAGTATGTCGAAAAATGTCATAGTATAGTATGTCAAAAAGTCACAGTATCTATGTTGAAAAAAGTCATAGTATAGTATGTGAAAAAGTCATAAATAGTATGTCATAAAAAGTCATAGTATAGTATGTCGAAAAATGTCATAGTATAGTATGTCATAAAAGTCATAGTATAGTATGTTGAAAAAATAATAGTATGTTGAAAAAAATGCATAGTATAGCAAAAAGTCATAGTATAGTATGTCATAAAAGTCATAGTAGAGTATGTTAAAAAACTAATTAAAAATCATATGTCGAAAAAAATAGTATAGTATGTCAAAAAAGTCATAGTATAGTATGTCAAAAAGTTATATAATAGTATGTCGAAAAAAAGTCATAGTATAGTATGTTGAAAAATGTCATAGTTGGGATATGTCAAAAAGTCATAGTATAGTATGTCGAAAAAGTCAAAAAATGTCATGAAAAAAGTCATAGTATATGTCGAAAAAGTCATAGTATAGTATGTCAAAAAGTCATAGTATAGTATGTTGAAAAAAAAGTCATAGTATAACATGTCATAAAGTCATAGAATAGTATGTAGAAAAAGTCATAGTATAGTATGTCGAAAAAAATGTAGGTATAAATGTCAAACAGTCATGAAGAGTCATGAAAAATCATATGTTGAATAGTATGTCGAAAAAGTCATAGTATAGTATGTTGAAAAAATGTCATAGTATATGTCATAAAAGTCATAGAAAAGTCATAGAAAGTATGTTGAAAAAGTCATATTATAGTATGTTAAAAATCAAGTCATTGTCAAAAAGTCATAGTATAGTTTGTTGAAAAATGTCATAGTATGTCATAAAAAGTCATAGTATAGTATGTTGAAAAAAATCATAGAATAGTATGTCGAAAAAAGTCATAGAAGTATGTCAAAAAAGTCATAGTATAGTATGTCATAAAAAAGTAGTATGTCGAAAAAAAGTCATAGTATAGTATGTTGAAAAATGTCATAGTTTAGTATGTCAAAAAAAGTCATATAGTATGTCATAAAAGTCATAGTATAACATGTCATAAAAAGTCATAGTATAGTATGTCGAAAAAAAGTCATAGTATGTCAAAAAAGTATGTATGTAAAAAGTCATAGTATAACATGTCATAAAAAGTCATAGAATAGTATGTCGAAAAAAAAGTCATAGTATGTCGAAAAAATAGTATGTATGAAAAAAGAGTCATAGTATAGTATGTTGAAAAATGTCATAACATGTTGAAAAAAAGTCATAGTATAGTATGTCAAATCGCAGTATACTATGTTGAAAAAAAGTCATAGTATAGTATGTGAAAAAGTCATAGTATAAGTCATGTCATAAAAGTCATAGTATAGTATGTCGAAAATGTCATAGTATAGTATGTCATAAAAGTCATAGAATAGTATGTGAAAAAAAGTCATAGTATAGTATGTTGAAAAATGTCATAGTATAACATGTCATAAAAAAGTCATAGAATAGTATGTCGAAAAAAGTCATAGTATAGTAGAAAAATGTCATAGTATAGTATGTCATAAAAAGTCATAGAATAGTATGTAAAAAAATGTTGAAAAAAGTCATAGTATAGTATGTTGAAAAAAGTCATATATTATAGTATGTCATAAAAAGTCATAGTATGTGAAAAATGTCATAGTATAGTATGTCATAAAAAAGTCATAGAATAGTATGTCGAAAAAAGTCATAGTATAAGTATGTTGAAAAATGTCATAGTATAGTATGTCATGAAAAAAGTCATAGTAGATATATGTTAAAAACTAATAAAAAATCATAGAATAAAAAAAGTATAATTAAAATCATAGAATAGTATGTCGAAAAAAGTCATAGTATGAAAAATGTCAGTAAATGTCATAAAAGATGGTATAGTCAAATGTATACTATGTTGAAAAAGTCATAGTATATATGATAAAAAAGTCATATTATAGTATGTCATAAAAAGTAATGAAAAAGTCACGTTGCACGCCGAGAAAAGTCGTAGTATAGTATGTCAATGAAAATGATAAAAGTCATGAGCTATTGTTTTGTCCCTTAGCTAGGGTATCGGGGACATGAACATAAAACCAGAGAGAACTTCAAAGTATATTTATTTATTTTTCAAAAATCATGTAAACAGAACAACTGACAAATGACAAAATTGGTGATGTGGAAATCAAAAAAACAGAATATAACAAAAAGGGAATCCTCAAAAGGAAGACAATTTCTACAAGAATAAGAAGAAAAAGAAACAGACTTCAGTGACACCTTTGATCAGTGGTGCAGGCCGCACCAATCAGCTTCTCCTTCAGGAAACTTCCGTGTTCATCCGATCTGCAACCATAGGATGGCTTGGCAGCCTATTTTCACATGTAGCACACTAATTACACACACATTGAGGAAAGTGCCGACGGCAGTCAGAACAGTATAGTATGTTGAAAAGCATTACAAAAGGTCATGTATAGCATGTCAAAGTAATAGTATATTATGTCAAAATCATAGAAAGCCATAGTATAGTATGTTGAATAAAGTCATTGAAAAGTCATAGTATAGTTTGTCAAAAATGTCATAGTATAGTATGTCAAACAGTCATGAAAGTTAGAAAAACTTCATAGTATAGGATGCTGAAAAAAAGTCCAATATAGCGTGTGAAAATCACAGTAAAATGAGTAAAAAAGGTATATTATGTCGAAGAAATTCAATAAAAAGTCAAAAATATAGCATGTTGAAAAAAGTCATAAAAAGTCATAGTATAATATGTTAAAAAATCATTGTATTGTATGTTTATAAAATTAATGAAAAGTACTACTATGACAAACTATGGCTAGAATGTCAAAAAAGTTATAGTATAGATTGTGGAAAAAATTAATAGTATAGTATTTTTGAAAAATATCCAAAAAGTCACAGTATAGTATGTCGAAAAGTCATAGTACAGTATGTCAAAGAAAATCAAAAAAAAGTATAGTATGTCAAAAATGTCATAGTTTAATATGTCAACAAAGTCATGAAAAGTCATAGTATAATATGTCAAAAAAAGTCATAGTAACAGAATGTCGAAGAAAACCATAAAAGTCATAGTATAGTATGTTTAAAAAGTCCTGAAAAGAAATTGCATAGTATGTCATATAAAGTCATACATTTTTCATAGTATATCATATAAATTCATAATATAGTATGTCATGAAGTCATAAAAGGTATCATTAAATGATT
>JAEKDQ010000315.1:0-29466 GCA_026937815.1 Etheostoma perlongum
GTTATAGCTGTTTTTATAGATTGCTTGAGTCTGGTTCCATAAAACACAGAATGTAAAATGAAGGGTGGAGAAGGGGAGGGAGGGAACATGGGGGATACCACTTCCAAAACCAAGCAGCAGCAATATATGCCGGTGCTGGCGGGAAGGGGGTGCTTACTCTGTGCTGCTGCCCCAAAGAGGGAGTATAGTCCTTCTTACAAGCCGATATGTGTGCATCTAAATCTGTATGCGTGTGTGGGTTGGATATTTCTTTAAGCCAGGCTGGGGACTTTAGAGGTGCTGCTAAAGTAAGGTTTACATACACACACACACACACACACACACACACACACACACACACACACACACAAACACACACTTTTATGCACCTGAGAATACACACAATCTCCATGTTGAACAACAAATCTAACACTTAAGCCCATTTTTGATCGGCTACCCAACAACAAGGCAGTGGGTGGGTGAGAGGAAATAAGGGATGGGAGTTACTAAAGATTTGGGACCAGGATGCCGAAAAAAAAGTGTGCCTTCCCTCCCCTCTGGTAAGATGACAGGAGGGTGGAGGCTCGCTGCACCACTAATCTTCTGGTTTCCGCGGAAGCCACAAAGCATAAACACACAGCGGAGTTAACAGGAGAGCACCAGGCTTCCTGATTTGGCATGCAGCCTTGTTCTAGATAAGGGTGTATTCAATTTGTCGAGGTATAAACTGCTTCTGTTTTCGTTTTGCATTTATTTCAATGCCAGACTCAGGGCATAAATTTTTTTCATCACCTGCTAAGCTATGAATAAAAGATTAAAAAGGAACTGAGAGGGGTGGGGAGGGAGGAGGGACAGAGAGAAAAGAGAAGGAGAGATAGGGAGAAAGAAGGAGTACAAAAAAAGTCTAGCAGATGTGACGCATGCAGTGCAATGTGTGCATAGTGAGAAGGTCTCCCTCTCCTCTTTCTCTTTGCCCCCAACTGACCAACTCTCCCCTCTCCCTGCACCACCAACCCAATATACCTCTAGGAAAGAGCAGTGGCTGCGGTGCAGGGTAAAAGACGCCATAATGAGCGGGAGGCAGAGGAGCATCTCACCTTGGCTTTTTATAGGATTACCTGAGAGGTGAACTCTCTGCTTTGTGAGGAGGATTCATCAGTACATCTCTCTCTCTCTCTATGCCCTCAGCGGTCTTTGACAGGCAGGGCGAGAGTGAGTTGTTGAAGAGCTGCCGGGAAAATTTCTGCAATACAGACCTGACAGGTTCAGGTGTGGGTTAAGGAAGGGATAGAGAGAAAGAGAGGGATGGAAGGGTAGGGAAGGAATGCATCTCACTCTTTAACTCTGCAATTCTCTCCCTTTCTCTTTCTGTTGAGTTTATGAAGCTGTACATCCTGGCTCATATGGACTATGATTGTTAAATCTGTATATACCTCACATCATTACCTCCTCTCCGCCCAGCAGAGTCATACATTGACAGTATGCCACCTTTTATTATGAAAGTGCTGTTGTCACTTGCATACTCAGTGAGATAATAAACATGGCATTTTCTAGTATGTCCAGTTTTGGTTGAATAAAACATGTACAGAGTACACACGCATGCTTGCTGCGTGCACACACACAAACACACACACAAACACACACACCCAGTAAAAACTACTGAATTTCACATCCGTAATTTTTGTTTAATAGTAGCATGTAAAGCAAGAAAAAATAAAGTAAAGAAGTTCAGCATGGTGGTCACACACACACACACACACACACACACACACACACACACACACACACACACACACACACACACACACACACACACACACATAACAGTTTTTTTTCGATTGCTAAACAACAGTGGGCACAACTGGAGTCACATGCGCAAAACTCTAACTACAGTCCGCACAGCAGCAGTTCATGTGGACCAAACTGCTTCGTTTTTTCATTACTTGAACACAGTTTTCAAAACTCTACACACTTATCCCATAACCACAACATGCACAACTCTGTGGATTTACAGCACTTTGTTCATGCTAACACACTGCTGTCATAACTGTTAACCACACATTCATAGATTTCAGTCTGGTGCTTATCAAACATTTCTATAAGGTATCTGTTGTATTACTGTGTTGCAAACTGGGATGTAATCAATGACAAAAGCGATGCCATGTGGCAGAAAAAATGTTGTGTTACGTTTACTGAGGACCCCCTGCCCCCCCCAAAAAAGAATCAAAGTTTGTATCGAATCGTGGTTCAAAATCGTGAACCGAACCAAACTTTGGTTACAGCCTAATATATGGTATTTGTATAGAGACCAAACACCAAATAAGAATGAAACAACTATACACTGTACTGTGTGAGAGAAACAAGTAAAAGATACCAACTTGTCCAGGTAAGATGTCTGAGGTTACATACACAGTAAAAAAGTGAAAAACACTACCTCTACTATAGTAGAACTGTGTACTTCCTGTTTTTCAGAAAGTAATGGAGATGAAAGCAGTGGAACCGACACATTCATTAGTATTTAGAGACTATGCACACATCCAATGTGATGAAGAAAACTTGCTGCATAATGCTGGAGAGAGAGGCAGGATTAGTCTTTGTTACTGTAATATACCTTTAGTTTTTTTTTTTCCAGTAATTCCATAAATTACTACAGACAAAATACTATAATGAAGCAAACTGCTGATTTTCATTCTTTTCTTGTTTACCTTACATAAAAAAATGTGTATATTATAAAATCTATATCTTTTTCTTTAAAAGAAACTATTGAGTAGTGTGAAGTCACTCAAATTTTTCAAACTGTGAAAAGTTAGTATTTTTCTGTATTGGTGTTTGGACGCTAGTGTTTTTATTATCAGTGTGTTCTGAGTGACAGAACACAGATAGTGTTTGGCTGCACTGAGCCTGTTTTGAGATGTGTGTTCAGAGTTGTGTTGCTTGGAATGAGTTTTGCAGGTGATGTGAACTGTTTAGCTCAGGTCACTGTTGGCAATGCAGACTGTAGTTAGAGTTTTGCACATGTGGCTTCAGTTTCCCACTGTCGTTTGCAATCAAAAAAAAACTGCAATACCAATTGACAGGCAGTGTGTGTGTGTGTGTGTGTGTGTGTGTGTGTGTGTGTGTGTGTGTGTGTATGTGTGTTATTCATAACAGCACACCCACAGTTGTACATACAGTACATACATACATACATACATACATACATAAGCATAGAGAGGCAGTCATATGACCTTGTCTCAACATGTACCAAATTAATGCAATACTCTCCTGAAATATATACATTGCACTGACTTGCAAACACACATGCAAACATGCAGGCATCCATGCAGGCATGCCAGGAGGTTGTAGTGTATGTATGTGCAGAATGAAATCCATCTCTGGTTAGAGTAAAGGTAATATATCCCACCAGGACCTGTGTACCTCGTAGCAATTTAAAATAATTATTGTGAGACCTGTTGCTAGATGTCTGAGCTTTCTGCATCCAAATCCAAATCCATATGTGTGCGTACGTGCATGCTTGTGTGTTTGCCTGCATTTAAGCTACTGGAAGAAACCATGCTGGGGATTGCCCAAAGTGGGCCCTCAAAGCCCACTGAGCCTCTGCTGTGGTTATGTTATACATTCTGGGATAGGAGAAAACACTCTGGCTTGTCTTTAAACCAATCACAATCATCTTGGGCGGCGCTAAACCAGGTACACAGCAATAGAGCCTCTGCTTAATAGTCAGGAAGGAACTTGTTTTGGTGGAACATTTGCACACAGGGAGATTTCTGGAATGGCTTCTTCCCCGAAAAAGAAAATGCCACATAAAATATTTGAATGAAGTCAACTGTTCACACAATACAGTAAGCTTAGCTATTTAAAACTTGAATATATGGTAATTTGCTCTTACCAGTGTATTACGTATGTACTTCATCCACAACAATCCCCACCAATCAGCCACAAACGTTGGCATTTGCAGGAAGGATCTCCATCTATCGTTGCCAACGAATGTCTCTGGTGATCCGTGTACGATGGAGAACTGGCCAGCTATCTTGTAATAATAATAAGCTGCAGGATTTTCACCTTGTCCCTCCACTATTGCCCGGAGGAAACAACAGTACCCTCGCCAGCTCACTGCAGATGTTAGGCCATGCTTGAAAAATAAACCATAACTGGTGGGCACACATGCTAGCATGTCCCTGCAAGATAATAAATGACGTAAACATTTTCTTTGTCAATCTTTATAATCATTAATCAAAAGATGCCTGCCTTATTGCACAATCCAAATTTTCCTAAAAACTTGCCATTTTCAGCCTATAGCTTGGAGGTCTGAAGTTGTTGTTTCCCATAGCAATGGGATTTTGAGAAGAGTAACACATTGATAGCAGAATGTGAGCGTGTCATTGCCTCATGACAAGACCGATCAGGTGGTGGGGTGTTTTGAGGAAGCTGGACAGAAAGCTAGAGAGCAAAAACATAGGTGTTCATTAAAAAACAAACTAAAAAAAAAAACTTAAACAAAGGGCACAAATGAAACCCAGGAAAATACAAAACAAACTAAATTGCACTAAGGCAAAGAAACATATAACTAAAATAGCGACCTTACAGCAAGCTGCCGAGTCCTTTCTATCTTCGCCTTCTTCTGAAGGCAGTTAAACCTCTCAGTTTATCCCTTACACCTCCTACTCTTTCACCTCCTACCTTCCCCCATATCACCACCTACTCACCACCTTTCTATTTCGCCTCCTTTCCTTTGAGTCCCTGGGTCATTTTCCCTGTGAACTCTGCCCTTTGTCCCGTCTTTTTATCTGATTCTAGTTCTTATCGTTCTTTACTACAATCTCAGGAAAAATACCGTAAGCCTCTACAACTCCATCTCCTCTCAGTCAGGAACAAGAAGGAAGGCTATGCCAGGAGGAGTTGGCATCAACCTGTCACCCTACAATCCCAGCTTCCTCCTTCTGCCAGCCTGCTTAATCAAATCCCCCCCCTCACCCATGCACACACAAGCCCATTTCTCAATCAACTTCCCTCCTCCTGCCCCTTCGTCTTCTGCTCTCCAAACCTTGCACACTTTTCTCTCTTTATCTGCCACCTTCCCACAGACTGTGCAAAAAAAAACATACAGTACATATCTATATATATATATATATATATATATATATATATATATTTAGTCAGAATACTACAGTCTGTGACTTTGTCTACATATTTATACAAACAGTATAACACAACGTGTTGTTGCAGTGGCTAAGGCTGCTGTGTGAACTTAATTAAATTTCCCCCTCTTTTTTCTGCTTCCTTCCTGTCTGCCCGCTTGCCCACACTCCAAATGTCAACAGGATTTGGGCACATGGAGTGGCATCTGGTGCCACATCACCCAACGCACATGCATACAAAAAACCTCACAGCACGGCGAGTTAACCTGAGCGCCGCCAAACCAGCAGCTACTCGCTAGCTAAGTGTCACAGCGCCAGTCAAGCGCCCGTTGGGCTGTGCGCCCACCTGCATCACTGCATCTCTCACACACATGCACGCATACACACACTGGCACTTTTTCAACCCCAATGGCACTAGGCTATGACAGGGGAGACAGAAGGGCCTTGCCTAGCTGAGCCGCTCCCTGCCCCCAGCACATACTGTACAGAGCCTTGCCTAACCCCAGAGCCATACTGTATCTCCATACTCCAGACTGGCAGTCTGTTGGCGTGGGCTACATGAAAAAACAGTGTATGTTATGTCTTTCCAGTGTAGCTTAGGAATACCAGTCCCCCCATGCCTCTCCTCCAAAACACACAAAGATGTGTACATTCATAAACAAAACATGAATGTGCAGATACACATTACCATTCCACACATACTAACAAACATATCCATGCAGCTCTTCTTTGATATGTTTGAACTGTCTCAGACGGTGCCATTTGAGGCTTGGGTTCCGGATTCCCAACCAAAGTGTTCCTCTCAGTTATTACTGCAGACTGGCCATTTCTGCCAGCAACCACTCAAAGACACACACACAGACACAAACACTCCTGCCAGCCAAACTCACTATTTGATGTTGTTAGACACAAAAATTAGCTGTGCTGCTTAAATCCAAGGAAGTCAAAGATCATGTACAGTTTGTGTTGAGAGAGAGAAAGAGGAATAAAGATGGATGAAGAGAAAGAGAGAGAGAATGAAAAAGGTAATTGACAATCATTACCTTGAGTTCAGCCTTTTTCAGTGAGGTAAAGTTGGAGTCACATGGATGTGTGTTTTAGCCGTGGGGACAATGCAGGAGAGGAGATATGATATCAGTCACAAGCAGAACAAGAAATAAGGAAGAAAACGTTTAAATGGCAATATTCATATTCTGATAAAAAACACTGCTGCACAAGATTTAAATTAGGGATCCCGTTTTTCGTCACCTTCAAGGCTTTCCTCAGCTTGCCTCCATGCAGATTAGAGTTGACTCTCAATTACAGTCCATCTCTGAGGGCAGATGCCAGTGTGAAGCAGGCCCAAATAAAAAACACATCAGGCTTTTCAAATAGGCCCGTTTAGGACCACTGAGCAGCTAACAGTGCAAGCCAGCTAGCCAGCCGGCCAACTCCATATACATCCATGGCTGTGAAAAGAACTCAAGGAAGCCTGAGCCTAACACATGTTCTGTTCCAATCTGTGTCACTCTTCATTTGCCTGCCCCTCTTCCTTGGTCTAGGCAACTCTCTCATTCTCTCTTTCTTGTGTCTGCATTATTGTCGATAATATGGCCTCTCTTTTCTCTAAATCCTTTTGTCTCTATGATTTAGTAATGCTTAACTGGTTCTTATGTGGCATTAAAGTTTGATTTTTGCATCAAGACTACAAATGTCTGGCTGCTTTTCTCTACTATGTCTAAATACTGACCAGCTCTATAGTATTAAGCGTGTGGTGACGTGGCCATATCTTTCATATCAGTGTCAGTATCACATCCTATCTTATTTGTAAACTTAGACTGCACTAAGTTGGCTAAGTTTTGGAGCAATACTTATGTGATAAACAGATGTAGCCAGACAGCCCCCAATAGACGAATAGAAATGGGTCGTGGGAGCTGAACAGAAAATCTTTTTGGCTTGTTTGCAGAGGAGATGCAACATACTATTTGTTTGGTTCTTGTCTTTCTATTGAGTCAGATAAACAGAGAATGATTATTTGATGTAGAAAAATACACACACTCTGAATCTGCCTGCTCAGAATTAAACACATTGAGAGCAACAGGGTAGTTTTTCATCTAAACACGCGAGTGATGTATTGAATGTTTATTGCACCGGACACACATTGTATACATTGTGTGTATTTTGTGTACATACAGTATTATGTGGACACCACTGTCAACGTCACTGATGACATCAATGGATTCACAGTCAGTATGTGGTTTAATTTGTAAAACAACAGAAGCAACTGTATCCAAAACTACAGTTAAACCATTTCACAATCAGAAACCTTGGACAACCAGAACCATCCAGAATGCCATAAACTACAGTCCGGAAACATGGACAATTTTAAAGCAGCAGCCTACAATGTGAGAAGAGCAGGCAAAAAGGGGCTATGGGAAGAAAGTGGAACTACAATTGCAGGAGGGCAAGCTCAAGTGCATGTAGCAAGGTCTAAGGACTATGACAGATTACAAGCCCACCTCCTCCTTGTCAAGTGCTGATACGTCTACAGCAAGTAAGATAAACACATGTTATGCTTGCTTTGAGGTCATTGGCAGCCAATGAGGAAAAAAATCTGAAGCAGAAGTTAATGGCTGGGTGGGTGCAGCTCTCACACCCATCTCCTTTCCGAGCATGACGTCAGGAGGGCTTTTAAGCACGTGAACACCAAGAAAACATTAGGACCTGACAGTATCAGTGGGCGGTTCCTCAAACTGTGTGCTGACCAACTAGCGCCGTATTACAATGATATTCAACCTGTCACTGGCTCAGTGCCATACCAACGTGCTTCAAGAAATCCACCATAATTCCTGTGCCTAAGAAAAAAAGGACCCATTACAGTTTGCTTATGGTCCCAAATAATCAATAGAAGATGCCATAGCACACATCCTCCACATCCTATCTCCGCTGGAAAAGAAAGGAAGCTATTTGAGACTGCTGTTCATTGACTAGAGTTCAGTGTTTAACATGATTGTTCCCTCCAGGCTCGTCCCAAAGCTCAAGGACCTGACACTTCACTGTACATGTGGATCCTTGACTTCCTGACAGTTTGCTAACAATGATCACAGACAACAATGAAGAGGACCTGACCCACTGGTGTCAGGACAACAACATACTTATTAATGTCAGGAAGAAAAAGAGATGATAGTGAACTTCTTAGAAGAAGCAGGAAAGTGTTGGGAACCGAGCAGTGTGGTTAAATACTATCTTTTAAACAAAGATCTCAGAGCATGTGACCTCTGAAACAATGGAAACCACATGTCCCGCCTGAGCACACTTTTCAAACAAAGAGAATGCAATGCCTAAAAGTCACACCTCCATGAGAAAAGATGGCTGGAGGTCTAAAAGAACTACAGAAGTGTAGTTCACACCTACACGTCACCTTCAAGAATTGATTCTCTATTGGAACGCAGCAGGAGTCTGTGCTTAGTTGACCGGGGATATACTGTAAATACTCACTTCTCATTGTCCTCCACTGCACACAAAAGATGCTAAAGTGTGCTCTCTTCTGTGCTTTTTGATTGCCACCCCGTTGCTGTATGAAGGCTCGCAGTCAAACGTTTGTACTCTAATTAAATAGTTTCATTTTCCGGACATGTGTACTATGTTTGGTGTTCTGGGAACAACTTGGATCCTGTGGAATTAAGTGTTCAGTGTTTTTACCTCTGCCGAAGAGAAAAGTTTTCTCTACAAGAAATCGGACAACAGGGACACTGCTTTTCTTATCAAGTCGACTTAACTGGATCTTCGCTGCCTTTGGAGAGAAACCAGCTTTTTCTGTGAATCACTGACGAGTAAGATGGATCCGTTTTGTTTACCGTGGAGCATCTATGGGACCAAACAAAGCGTACATTCTGGACAGAGAAATATAGGTGAGTGTTATTAATGTCAGTAACCACTATTGCTGATAAGTTGTTACTTCATTGAATATTATGAATTAGTAAGTGCTACTTTTTGCAAATGTCTTACTAACATGATTGTGTGTGGCTTAGCTACCCATGTGTTCTTGTAACCTACCCCTCTTTCTCACACACACACACACATACACACACACACACACACACACACACACACACACGTGGCACCAGCAATGTTTGCTTGTTTTTGCCTTTGTTGTAGTTGTAACAATAGGTTTATTGATTGAAGAACTATTGATTGACAATTGATCATTTGAAGTTAAATAAATTCTATTTAAAGAACAGTTGTTAGTGCTCGAATGTCACCCTTCCTGTTCACTTTATAAATATTTAGATATTTCCAAAGAGAACACCACCTATGAGACTGTTTTCACAGTTCAGTTATTAGTAACTGATTCCAGGGTGGTGCTCCGTTTTGACTGTCAGTTTGGTAACGTTAAGAATGAATATCCAACTTTATTAATATCAATAAAACATCAGCTCCAAAAACCTTGTAGAGTTTGAACTGGGCGCTCCATAATGTCGTGACAAAGGCAAGGCAGAAACTGTTTCACGCCTGAGGAAATTCTGGGTATCCCCTAAAATTTTAACCAATTTCTACTCGTGTATCATTGAGAGCATCCTGATCCTGATGAACATTACTGCACCAGCACCGAACAACTGCAAGGCCCTGCAGAGGGTTGTTCGCTCAGCTAAACATACAATAGGCAATGCCCTACCCTGACTAAAGCCGCCTACACATTAACTGCAGTAAACCCGCTCTGAGCTGGCTGTTCCATTGTTTTTCTATGGCGAGAGCAGTGCTGCTACCCTTGGCGTTGTCCAAGTTCAAATTATATCAACTTTGACCTCGTTGCCGCTGACCTTTCCAAGCGCAACCAATTCTAGAACTCCTGCGCTGCGCTTTGACTCTCTGCCCCCTACCTCGCAGTTTTGCCGCCGATTATGTGTAGGCCTGTTGAAATTACACACATTGACACACACAATCATATCATTTCATTTCAAACCCATGCCCCATAACATCAAAAGAATCTAAATTTTGAAATACACAATAAAAGAAAAATAGGTGTACAGATTTTAAGCCTTTTAACCTGAACCTGACATAATTGCCACTGTCTGCATCCAGCCTTTGCATAATTAATGGCATTTAATTGAAATTTAGTTTCTGCTTTTCAGTTTGGCTTCACTCACTCAATGTACTTTTGTACCTGTGTGTGCAATCTTGCCCCTGCCTTGCACACGGCCGGTGCTAAGGCTAATAAATATGCTCTTATAATCCTGCTGCTGGTGTCATCCAAGTGTCACTCCTAGACATAAGGCAGGGTGACAGTGGGGCGCCCCTTACAGTGTGTGTGTGTGTGTGTGGTGTGTGTGTGTGCGTGTGTGTGTGTTTAATTTGGCTTTGCATGGATGAATGCATGGTTTATGATAAGTGCATGTGAATGTGTGTGTATCCTGCATTGTGTGGCGTGCATGTCTGTAGGACTGATTAAGACACACTCTTCTCTGGTGTGTTGGGACACCTGGTCATGGTGGGAAAATGGGCTGTGGGCCACCAGGGCAAGAGGGTAGGCAGAGAAAGAAGCACACGAAGACAGGAGGGAGGCAAGGTGAGCTACAGGGGAAACACTGTCATCCACTTCCGCACTGGGTGGACTTTTAATTTAGCTACGGTCAGGCACATGGCATTGGTGTAGAGACACATTGCTGCCAAGCTATTAGGTAACCCCAAGTGGGCAAAGTGACAACACACAAACAGATATACTATATGAACACACTTATACGCACCAGACTTGGTCTCTTGCAGGAAGATAGGAACTATGCATGTACAGTGTTTAGGCTTATTGATGAATCCAGGTGCCTCTGGCATCCCTACTAAAGCTAATACAGCATACACTGTGAAGAAAAGAAAGCTTCTCCTCTGATTTACCCTAATTGCTTTCAGTTATTATTATGATAAAATGCAGCAGGGTTAACAAACTTCACCCAATCAGAAAGGGTATTCATTATAATAATATGGGAAACATCTTCCTAATGTGACAAAATAAGAGAATAAAATGCATTTTGGTGTCTATAGAGTTACACAAGCTCCACTTCATGCTGTGTTCATTGGAATGAACACCATATTGCTGTTCTGAAAATAGGTGTCCTACTCACCACTGCTAACCATGTTACAGAAAATAGGAATGAAAACAAATTGAATGAGAGTCTATGTCTGCTCTCAAATTATTTAATTTGACTAAGATAACCAATATAAGGCCCTAAAATAACAGCAGCAGTAAGTGAAGGATTGCTGTAACCCGGTCATCAATTTTTTTTTTGTAGAAGTGGTTGTATACATGGCATTAAGCATAGTTGCATAGATAGTGGATAACTGTGATACATGGTAATTGCTGTGGACAGTGCTAAATAGAGACAGGACACATAAACAGAGTGCATGAGGTGCAGTATAGATGACATGCGCACACACACACACACACACACACACACACACACACACACACACACACACACACACACACACACACACATACATCAAGTAAACAAAAAGCCAGAGGCAGCTTGCAAGAATGAAGTAACAAAGCTGAGCAAGAATGGCAGTTTTCTTGGTGTTTGCTTAGACTTAAAGTAATTGCTGCATGTCTGTCATTGCCGATTTAGGCTTAAGAAAATGTCTTCCTCAGCTGCTCCCCTGCCTGTTTTGTTCGCTGCACTTGTGCAAAGTGGGAGAAAATAAGTGTCATTCAATGAATGCAGCTATTCTTCCCATGACAGCTTCATATCTGTGATTTGGGGGGAGGCCACCCCAAAATCCTCCTTTTCTAACGCCTTTGACAGCATGTTCTTTGTCCAAGCTTTGGTAAGCACATGCACGTATAAAGACATGCACACACACCTATGTCCCACTTTAATACGTTTTTACACACCCACTCAACAATGTGCAAGGACTAAGGACTAACATTCACACATTCACACATGCACACATGGACAAATGCACAGAGAGAGCATTGAGGGTGTCTGTGCTGAGTGAATGGATGCCCTTTTTAACCCGGCTCAGCAAGTGTCCCTGTGTTAATAGCTGATCAGATGGCTGAAAGAGAGATAGAGAGAGCAAGACTAAAACAGAGATGCTGCTGAAAAAGTCGGGGAGCAGAGTGGAAGGACTTTCCTTATTTTTACAACTATACATGCCTGTCTGTCAATCCATCTGACCCTGTCTCACACTCTCAATATACCTCGCCCTCACTTTCTTATGCAGCAGGCAAATTTGTCAGTTGCCATGGTAACAACTGAGAGGCCAAGGATCTTCTTGTCTATTTAGAAAAGTGGGGGATGCCCCCTCCCAACAGTGCAGTGAAAATGAGTGAGATAGGTGACGATCGTGATAACGCATAAGCTCACATACACACAACAGCAAACTTTAATCATAAGTCAAAGTCAATCTATAAATTGAGAGTGTTGTCCCAAGAAGATCTACGGCATCAGTCGTTTTAGCAATTGCCCCAAAACGGCCCTCTAATGGTCGTTGTGATAATGACCAGAGCAAAGGAAGAAGTCAGCTGACTTTATGATAGAGCGATAAAGTCCACAAAGAGCGGAGGTCGGGGTGGATGGATGGGATAACAAAATTTGGACTAGTAGTTTAACTGAAAAAATTGACAATTGCAATTTTCTTGGCCAATTCCAATTTTTGTACAAGTTGGACCTGCTGATTTCTTTCTTTCTAAGAATTATAACAGCCAACACAAAAAATGACACTTTACTTTCATGAAAAATTCAACTGTATGTTCATAATAAAACGCTCATTATTAAATACCTTTTACATTTTTTTTCAAAAACTGCATAAGGTTACAGGATTATATGCTGTGTATGTAGGCCTATGATAGAGAATCGGCTATTCATTATCTAAATAAAATGATGTATTCATTTCTTTATTTATAATAAAAAAAACTATTTATGAATCAGTATCTATTAAAGGTGAGTGAATTGTATTATTATATTAACCCCCCACTCCTGTGGAAAGAGGTGTCCTCTTGCCTGTCCACACCTACTGCCTGCGCATAGCGCAACAGGAGATCCCACACTGTTGGCAGAAGAACTGGGCATTGCTCTAGATCTAAGCATGCATGTGGAGAAATTATAATATATTTGAATATATTTCTTGCTTTTTCCATTATGGTCTAAATTAGTTGCTTCTTAAAAATAAACTTGCTAAGAGGCTATGAAAAGTTGCTAAATTTAGGCTTTGGCTGTGACAATAGTCGGTATGCCTGTGCCACTGTGCGGACGACGAACGATGTCGGTGTGGCGCATGCGTGTTTGGTCACTGATCATGGCTGATCAAATTGAAAATTGTCCAATTATAGTCGGTGCATCTCTAAAACAACGGCAATGTACATAATGTAATGTAGTCAATGGCAGATAATGATAGACAATGGTGATGAGGTTGGGTAGATGGTAGTCTCCCTAGACCCTCCTCCAAAGACTCTGGCTACGCCACATAACATTCGGGGATGGGAGGAAAACGTGCTCTGGTTCAATGGCATTTCATTAAACCAATCAGAATCATCATGGGCGGTACTAAAGTTTGCACAGAGCCGCTGTAAAATAGTTGTGCGAGAGAAAACTCAGATTGGACAGATAGTCTAGCTAGTTGTCTCAATTTACCATACAGAGATCTAAGGAACAGTCAACAATAGTCCTCATAAATCCAGTGAATTTATTTCCAACATAAAGAAAGTGGAAGGAAATGGAAAATACATCCATCCAGCAGAATTCCCTGCAGTACCGGAGTAATCCCAGAAAGGGAACGTGAAGTATATAGACGAGGGAGATGGAAAATTCCTTATTTCATAATTACATAGTGTTTTTATGTTGCACATTTAGTCTCTAAATTTGCCCTAAAAATTAAAACACCTTAAATGTAGACCCAGGAATGGCAGAATATATCCATGGCAATGTATTGGATATTTAATGCAAACAATAATCCATACAGGTTAATGTGCAGGAAATGGGACAACAATATGTTTCCAAATGTGTCTGCTCTGTTTACTGAAGTAGGACCTGCCAAATCAAAACTTGGGAGCAACCATGACTGGTCTCTGACATTACCTGAGATTATTGTATACAGTGCAATGCTCAGTGGCAGAGAGAGAGAGAGAGAGAGAGAGAGAGAGAGAGAGAGAGAGAGAGAGAGAGAGAGAGAGAGCCCTGCGGCTCACACCCTGACATGTATGTTACGCTCTATTAAATTAGCATGACTGCAATATTAAAATAATAACATTTACCTCCATAATAAATGCTTTTGGTTTCAAAATCAATACTTCTACCCTGTAATGCCAAAGTATCATTACAACTAATAAGAGCAAAGTTGTTGCATTATATTGAGCATTAAAAAACTCAGAAGGGCATTCACGTATTATAGATTAAATAATTTCATTTGAAATGTCACAGATTCCCTTAAGAGTTAATAGAGTTGCATTGTTAATGCAATTTTTATTTCTGTATTTATTTTTTTGATGGGGGGTGGGGGGCATGACGACAACACACAATACATTTGTTTGTGTATGCTTTCATGCTCTCTGTGTTTATACATATTACCATAAGTTAAATGTGTCTTTTCCAATTTAAATTTTAAGACCAAGAAATGGAAATCCAAGGCAAACTTGCTAAGTAAAGGTTTACCATGTGCTTAATTGCTCGTTCGAAACGTTCTCCATAAGCACACTGAGTACTAACTAAGGCACTAAAGACTCATATCTCTCTGCATCCACAAAGCAAGCCTATTTATTTATTTATATACACTCCCAAAAAACACAGCAACTACTCCCACACATCAAATCAAAGAGAAAAAAAAATAATTGATTGAGGCACACAAATGAATTAGTGAAATGAAAAGGACCTGGAGAGGTGATGATCATATCATCTTTGAGCTGATAAAGTTGAGTCTAAAGGTGAGAACAGAATGATAGGGAACTATACAGCTGAATTGTGAAGACCTCTGTCATGCTGTCTATGGCCTCATTGGATGAGCCACTCTTGAGGTACTCAGTCTCCATTCAGAGCATGAATCAATGGCTCCTGATTAGATTTGGGGGTTACTATGCTGTTTTTTTTGTTGTGACATCTTCCCTCGCTTTGTGAGGTCTCTGTGCTCCTGCCTGAAAGGCACCACCTCCTTCGATGGAGGAAGAGAAATGGGGAGACAGGAACTGGGGGAGGGGGCATTATGGAGAGGGGGCCGTCAAGGCTGTTTCTTGCCCAGTTCTTGTTGTGTTATATTCTGCTGAGCTGTTGTGTGCAGACGCCCAAATGTTAGCATTTGTGCTTTCATGTATCAATCTTCCTGTGTTTTTGACCATGCAACAGCAAAGTATTAGCAGTCTTGGAGCGCCACTGTTAAATATGCATTAGCAGATACGTGCTTATGTCTGGTCTAAGATGAAACCTGATTTTTTTTTTTCTCTGTATGTCTATTCCTGGAGGTTTCTGCTACTATTAGACCCTATTTTGTTCCTGCCACTCCCTCTCTATTCAGCAGGGGGAATTGGGAATTGAAAGAAGAACATGATGTAAAGAAAGACATCTGCAAATGATGACGGTTTCAAAGTTTCCAAGTATTCATTGTAGTAGAAAATGCATGTCAAAATGACATCTGTCATGTATTTGATAGCCACTTCAGGTGAAAGTCCATACTGGAAACTAAATTGAATGAAAGCACCCCATGTCTCACTATTTCACTGCATGAGTTACATGTAAAACCCACTATGAGGTTCAGTGCACATCATACTGTAAAATCTTCAATAAAGGAAATTTGTAGTGGGGAAATGTTTACCAGAAGCTGTTGGAGAAAACATCCTCACTGCATTCCAGCCAAGCCAAGGCCAATCGCAGGTAAACTGCCTATGTGATAAGGGGCTGAAAGAATCCGATAAGCTCTAAATCTAAATAGGGCCAAAGCATCTGCCTTAATAATAAATGTGCGTGCTAAAGGTTACTTGAACTGTCGAATTCAAATTTAATTGAGGCTGTGTGTTGAATAATTAATCTTTTTCCCAGGGAACACAGGGCGCACTGGACAAGCCAAAGCTGAGCCCAGAGACACACAGAGAGAAGGGAGAGAGAGAAACAGGCAAAGATGGAAGGAATACAGGCAAGTAGTGCTGCGCCAGCCCACGCCACCATCCCATGAACCCTGCCAGCGCGACCCACTATACAACACAGTCAGGGCATGATGTCATCCGCCACACCATCACCCTGGTAACCAGCCTGCGTGCGTGTGTTTGTGTGCAGAAGGGAATAAAGAAATCAACCTTCCAAAAACTGAACACAAAGCAAAGCCAAAATAAAGAGGCTGGAATCAAAGCACTAGCTGGAGGAAAAAAGCACCGTGAGAAGATGGTCGGAATTATTGTTGTTGTTGTGTTACAAAGCCAACATAAAGATGGCGTTTAACGTCTATCTTTAATGTTTATATCAGTTTGCCCCCTCTCATTCTCCTCCTCCTCCCTTTCCCCCTCTGTAGGTATTTCAGTTGGAGGCGTCTTCTTAGATCTGTGCCTTTTAATGCTGACTGCCGCAAATCTTTTTGGGGCCGACTACAAAAGCAAGCTGGCAGTAATTTTTTCCCCCTGAAGGAGAAAGAGAGGAGTGCTCTTTGGGATTGCTCCACTCTGGGGAATCTTTCTCCCGACATGGGCTGATCTAGGGACACCACTGCCCCTCGTCTGCCCCAACTGGCCCCCAAACACACACCCACACACACACACACACACACACACACCTGAAACAGCAAAAAAGCTTTTTGCAAGTTTGCCGTGGCTATGTGTCGATTTCGTTTGGTCCATGTAGATGATTAAGTAAGGATGCTTTTATGTATTGTTGTTGCATGTTTATGATGTGCCTTGCTGCATGCATTACAGCACATTGCATATGTAAATACAATATCGTGCATAATTGTAGTCGTTTCATTGCAACAGTTCTGCCAGGCTGCCGACTGGCACAGCAGCAGCAGCAGTCCTGGTTTTCTAGGTTTTCTAACCCCCTCTCTTCTACCATCAGCCATCTCTGGGTATAAGGCAGCTCCGCTCCATTGTTGATCTGACTCTGAGCTACATTGCTGAGGTGGCGGATTGTGGCGTAGAGATGCCTCTGTCAGAACGTGCTTATCCTCTCGCTCTAGCCACCCTCTTATACATAAAATATCAAACATCTGAGGGACAATATGCTGACCTGCTGTGACCTCCACACATGCGCACGCACACAAAAAGGGAGCGCACTCACCCCACACACACACACACACACACACACACACACCGGAAACAGAGACACATACACACACGCGTGCTCAGATAAATACTGGCATACAGCGACACACACAAACGCTCAGAGAGCTCAAGTCGGCTCACATCCCCCACTCATACGTGCCTTGACTTTTCCATCACCACTGCATCCCTCAGATGATGTATTTGCGACATCTGGCGGTGCTCACTATATTCCTGGGTACAGAGATACAACGTGTGTAGGGGGGAGAGAGAGAGAGGAGAGAAAAGAGCCACGGTTGGCAGAGTGACTGAGGGAAAGCAGGACAAAAAGCGAGGGAAAGCCCCCTAGCCAGGGGGACATAGACGGACGGATTCATTGGCAAATATACTATGAGTTGTGCGCAGTACCTCAAATTCCACAGCAAAAGGCTTGGGTACCCCTAGTGGGCCCAGCGAAATCTGGCCCTTTGGCGTTGTGGGGGTGTGGTGGAGTTGTGGTGGGCCGCCATGAATCCATAGGGGTCAGAGGTCAGCCTTCTTGAGTTGCAGTGACATCATGACAATGGGACACTTCTAGAGCCTCAGAAACACAAGCTGATCCATTCTGCTGAGGCTAAGGCACCAGGCCCCTCTTTCCCACACATTCACACCCTCTGCCAGACAGCATGAGAGGGAGCGAGAGAGAGAGTAGAGGGGTGAATGTGTAGGCCTCACCCCCAAGAACCCCCATCTCTCTTTCTTTCTTTCTCTCCCACTCTTTCTTTCAGGGGCTAGATTAAAAGAGATGGCTTAATTCTGTCTAATTATCTACCCTTGCCCTCTCCCTGCTTCCTCCCCCTTTTTTCTCCCTTTCCTATATTTCAGTGTGTGGATACTAATTAGCTGATGTGAATTGTATCTACTATACAAATAGACTGTGCAATTATGTGAAAAAATGATATTCCTGCCTCTTAAAACTTTTTTTTTTAAACACCAGCAGTATGAGCTTGAGTTTGTTTCTTGTCCCCACTGAGGTAGTACAGAAATAATCCAGCAGTGTAGCCGTCTTTGCTGTGGACCAATCAACACTATGATACCATGACTGATGATATTCATCACACATTATCGAATTGCTCAGATAATTGCAAGACATTAGGGAAAAGCCTTGTGTAAAAGGCCCTAAACACTGAACGGCACTGTCGACTAAACCTACAGCATTACTGCAATCTCAACATTAGAAAAACATTTGAATCATCACTCTAACTGCATTAGCTCAACAATAAACAATCCATTTTCACTTACACGTTCATTTGCTTTACGTAATACTACTGCAATCTCTGTGCGTGTGTGTGTGTGTTTTGTATGTATGCATGCGTGACTGCATGCACGTTACATAAGCAGAAATCACATTAATGAGATCATACACTGGTGTTGAAAGTGCTAATTAGTTGCCGGGCTGAGGGTGAGGAAACTAGGCGAGGATCCTATTGACTTCAACCATTGTTTCCTAATCCCTCCACACATTCATAATTCATTCCATCATGGACGGCAATGATACACAGCAGCTCGTTTTGTCTCTTTTTCTTTCTCTCTGGTTGGGGAGATGATGGTTTTCTTTTTTTTTTCACCCATCTCTATTTCCTTCTTGCTGTGAGGTTTCACTGCGATCATAATAAAATGTGCAAGCGAGGGCTGTTCGCCTCGGGACCCAGCTGTCGGGCCACTTTGACAGCTTCATTTGTGGTGTCGCTCTTTGATCCTTCCTGTCACTGATATCCAACTCCACTGAACATACATTTGCCCCCCAACCCAAATAAATAAATAAGTACTGAACTGTGCAGAGCCGAGTAAGGCAAGGTTTTCAAGCTAGATGGCTGTTTGCTGCTGGGAACTAGCTCGCCTCCACCCCTCCACCCCTTTAGCTCCCTCCACTGCAGAGATGCATCGACACCCCCAGGGCTGATCCCTTTGTAAATGCTCTCTGACACACACCCACCTACCCACATACACACACACACACACACACACACACACACACACACACACACACACACACACACACACACACACACAAACAAACACACACAACCCTGTACAGAAATAACAGCAAGACATTCCCAACACTAACTCCCTTAGCATATAATGCATATTCCCAGAGTGCACCATTACTGTGTGGAAGAGTGGAAGAAAGAGAGGTGTGTGTTAAGATATGAAGAGTGAGGTGCAACACTAAACAACAGAAACATACCGATACACCTGGTAATATATATATGGGTCAGGTTGTAATACAGAGAAAAACAGATAGCAGGAGGGAGAGCCGGAGGGGGACTGATTATGATCAGTGCTGTCAAGTCTGAGATGCTGAGATGACAGATATCATCCATATCGGCTCTCAGTGATACAGATACAGAGAGACAGATATCATCCCACACTGGCCTTCCACTGCATGGGCCTTAACCACCTCAAGAGGAAGTGATGTGCCAACAGAATCCAGGGCTGTTACTGTATGTCCAATTGCATGTTTGTGCCCTAAAAAAAAAATTGTATCACATTTATTTAATTTCTTATTCTTGGCCAAACATATTTTGAAAATCTTAATGGATAACGGACAAAACGTTTGCTCTTTGGATGTAATAATACACATACACATTGTCACCATAATAAGAGAATATTGCTAATGAATTTATCTGACAAATTGAATCTTGTATCTTTAAATGGTCACTGACAATGCACTTTGAATTTGTTTTCCCCAACAGCTGTTTTTTTTTGTGGCTATGTTGTTGTTAGTCTTTAAGATTTTAGGGCTTTTATGCCCTTTATTGGACAGGATATTTTGAAGACAAGAAAGGGGGGGGCAACATGCAGCAAAAAGACTGCTGGTAGGATTCAAACTCGCAGTCGCTGCAAAGGAATCAGCCTAAATGGGGCACACTCTACTGGGAAAGCTAGAAGTCGCCCCATTCTGTGGTTATGTTTAAGAACTCATAGCACTTGGTTAATGTTAGGGAGAAATTATACGCTTAATTTGATACTGAGTAAACAGTAAACAGTGACTTGTAGCGCAAGACCGCATACATGTTAAAGCAGCATTTTGCAAAACAAGATGTTTTTGGCATTTTTTAGGCATTTATTTGATAGGACAGCTAAAAACATGAAAGGGGAGAGATAGGTTGAATGAAATGCAGTAAAGGGGCCACAGGTTGGAATTAAACTCATGGCTGCTGCAGCAAGGATTGAGCCTTTCTAAATGGGGCACAGGTGCCCCCCTAAGCACGATCTTTACCTGACCTTAACCAAAGTGCTTTTGTTGCCTAAATTTAACAACACGTTAGACTCAGGATGAGGACTCCTGTCTCTTGAGTTAAAGTCCTGTGCTTTGTATGTTCACCCTCCACCACATCCACCTTACAGTATGTTTACACTATAAGAGTTCATTTCCCTAACTTGACAATGTTTCCATGTCAACATTCTTAGGCACCCATTATGTTTCACTTAAAATGTAATAGGCAAAACACATAACAGTAGTAGTATATACACAACATATTTCTAGGAGTCAGGGTTGACAAGAACGCAACAAGAGATGTGAAAAAATATGTGACTGTGTTGTAATACTATACAATGTTGCTTTTCAGATGTGAAAGACATGAGCCAATTTGTCCTGCCATACAACCATGTCTGTTTCTATGCTACAGGAGTATATTTTTACCCTCTAAAAATGCTTCACTCCCCATTTGCGATTGAGATTGAGATTTTGCCGACTGCCTTCTTTTCTTTTTTACCACAAGTGCTTCAAATATCTTCACAACTGTTCAAAAACATTCCGATTTGTTTTCTATAGCAATAACTACACACGAGAAAGACCAACTTTCAACCAAAACATGCACCTGAACTTCATAACTTAAGAAGGAATATTTGTATTTGTAACTTTCTTTGACAAGGATTCCAACATGTTTAGTCCCAGTAATGCTCAGATGCACATCACATACACTACAATAGATACGGACATGGTGTACATATAGGTGGACCTCCTTGAAACGTCTTTACTGTTGGCAGGCTCTGAGATTACTGCAGGCATTTTGACCTCTCCACCAGGCATGTGGCTAAAGACTAAAGACCCTACAGAGGTGGGATGGCCTTCAAGACAGAACAAGAGAAAAGAAAAAATAGATGGTATGAGAGGTGTGTGTGTGTGTGTGCGTGCATGCATGCGCATGTGTGTTGACAAGATGGAGAAGAGAAACAGAAAAGACAAGAGCAGGAAGAGACTCACCTTGAGAGGAAGTGAGGATGAGAGGAAGGAGGAGTCGAGCCACCTTTAAACTTCAACTCATTTGTCAGATGTGCGTGAGTACTGGATTGAGAGCTAGTGGCAGGCTATATGGAGAGCACTGGGGGAGGCTCACCTTGAGGGGAAGAGCTAAAACCTCCAACATCCAGACTACTTTATGAGACGGTGTAATAAGCAGTGCATGGACAGATACCAGTAAGGTGCATGTGCAAGGAGAGTGGAAACAGAAAGGCCTCAGAGTGAGGCTAACCTTGAAAACAGTGAGGGGCAGAGAGAAGGTCTACCACACTGTGATAAGAAGGGCTCTTTCAAAGAGCTGGAGGAGGAACACTCAGACAGGAGGGCTAGGCAGCCTGACTGATTGCAAGGTACAGCCCAAGGGGTCACATTCTGACTCAATGAGGGCAGAGATACTGGACACACATGCATACTCACACATACCAGGCCCACAAGACCCATCCATTCACCCATACGTGAACACTCTATACCCCTCTGACCAGCTCTTCATCATTACACGTCAAACTCAAGATGAATAGAAGACAGATTACAAAACAGATGGAGTGATAGGAGGCCAGATAGGAAGAGACAGGACAGGGAGGCTCGACAGTAATCTAAATGTCCTTTCCTATGATTGTCATTGGCATTCTTGTAGACTGGCATGTAGCAGTACAATATGTCAAATAATACCACTCACCATTCAGTCTGCTGTAAAGGGTATACCTGTTTCCATAATGTCACAAGGAGAGAAGAAAAAACATTTTAAAAAGATGCTTCCAGCAAGCCTATGTCCTGCATCCAAAGAATCCATCAAGATCACTAAATGTCTCCAGTGGCAAATTCAATCACACAGACTGTTCTTAACAGTCATGACAAAGCAATACAGAGGAAAACAAAGATATTTGTTTTCTTAAAGAAATGAAGGAGAGAAAAAAATTGATTCCTGCAAAGGCAATTCACCTCAGAGGAAAAATTCCAATGTTTCCCTTTCATGTTTTAATTTTTTTTTCTTTCCCTCCTTCCCTTTTACTTTGTCTTATGTCAAAAACAACTTGGGCTAACATTGCAAGCTGTCACATCAAGGCCATCCCCTGCATCTTACAAAGGGGAGAATTCTGCAGTTGGGTGGAGCGGCAAAGCTCTCAGACACCCAACCATCGTTTACACACATGAGGTGTAAAGACTGACGAAAAGAAAGAAAATAATTATTTAAACCAGAGTTTGTGCCCTGAAGACAAACCCATTAAAGCACAGTAAAGGAGGTTATCCATGAAATAACTGAACAAATACTGTAGATATGGATGAAATGCTTGGGGTAGTAGGAGGTCTAAATTCCAACCTCTTAAGCCGTTTAAAAACAATGTAAAAAAAAAAGAATCCTCCCAAATGATTACCGTGTAATTGTTATCCGTCAAATACAGCACAGTGCTTAAGAACGCCTTGCTTATCAACCAACTCTGAGCACAGCTATAGCTGCAACAGGATCACAACCCAGTGCTATAACAGAGTCTTTCATCATGTCTGAGTGGACACACACAGACACACATACACGCTTTCAACATCAGCAGATGCTTTCAACCATTAACATCATAGAAGCCAGATAAGTGTGCCCCCTCTTTTGAAACAACCACCGGGGAGGTGAGAGGCCTTGTAGTCAACATACTCAATGATCAAAGACTCAGTAAAACATGACCCATGATGGTTTCTCTGAAGATAGGAGAGGAGGAGCCAGAGCAAGTAAAAGGAGAAAGAGTTGAAAGAAACAGAGTAAAAATCCACAAAGGTCGGGAAACAGAGAGTGGGAGGTAAGGGGAAGGGAGAGAGCAAGCACACACTTACCATTTGCCACTGATAAACAGCCTACCTGGTCACCACATGCACCTAATTAAGGTTGGGCATCAACAACTATAATAGAAATTTATCAACAACTATAGTAGAAATTATATTGTTTAGAATGAGCTTTTGGATTGTTGAAAATAAAGTTTCTACTTGCTGTGCTTCTATCTGTGTCACAGATTCCACGTGCAATGCATCAATGCATTTGTTTAATCTGGTTAGGTTAGGCTCCTGTTGCCATTGAAAAGTTTCCCTAAGCTTTGCATAAAACGGTAGCAATACAGCAAAATGTAAATTGATTAAATGCTAGGTAAACACACCTGTTATACTGTTTATTGATCCCAAATGGGGGGATAAAACTAACACTCTGTTTTTGTAAGTAACAACTAAACACAGGCCTGAAATACACACACACACACACACACACACACACACACACACACACACACACAGGACCTGCTCCTGCACAAATGAAGAGATGTCGGAGTGAGTGCAAGAGGGTATGGTGCCTTGCCCAGGGAAGTGAAGTAGCATCTCCTCTGCTACCAATCCCCACTCTGGTCTATAAGGGGACTTGAACCAGCAACTCTCTGGTTCACAACCCAACTCCTTACGGACTGAGCTACTGCCGCCCCTACTGACATGACAGAGCATTTTATGCAGCATGGTGCAATAATGCTATGGATCGTATTCCTGTCATAGGCAGACAGACATGTTTGCTAATGCTGGTTCATCCAACTGTTGTCCCTCAGCTTAAACATGGTAAGAAATATTACATTCTTCTTACAAAATACCTTGCAAAATACAGTATGTCAAATCATCTGCTGACTCAAATAATAAAGTATGCTCAAATTAGAATTGAATCGAATTGATAGGAATCAATATGCAAACTCTCTTCAATCTTCTATCTTCAATAACTATGGGGTATAGGTAGTGAAGGCATGTAAAAGCAGCAATGCGAGAGGAGAGGAGAGAGGAGAGGAGAGGAGGAGAGGAGAGGGAGAGGAGAGGAGAGGATGAAAACAGAGGGTTGACCCCAGTTGGAGTGTTCACTCTGGTTGTCTGTAGATTTGTCAAGACAAGTGCACCTCTGTGCTTACCTGTAATGGTACAGGGGCAGGAGGGTGGGACAGGCTATTTCAATTCAGTGACAGCGTGTCTGAGTAGGTCTAAGTGTTTGTGTGTGTGTGTGTGTGTGTGTGTGTGTGCGTGTGGGATTTGTCTGAGATACAAGAGAGTGATGAAGAACGGCATAGAAAAAGTGGAAACAAGTGTAGAGAGAGCTCCTGGACAAAAGGTGGAGGCGCAGAGTATAAAGATGACCACATTAGAATATGAATCCAGGGCCTTGGGCACTCTTGGCACTTAAAGAGCCCCTAAAGTCAAGTGTCAACTATTATGTGTCATCAGTGTTGACACAGGGTCACAGAGCAAAACGGAGGAGGTCAGCGACGGTGCTCACCCTCCCTCTCAACATGCACAATTTAACAGTCCCACAGAGTGCAAAAAGGCCTAGCTGTACTTTGAGTGGAAAATAGGCTTTCGGTGTCAAGAACATCTAAACAGTTTTTTTATATAGGATTTTCTTGTAGAGGCTGAGACACTGTCTCTGAGATTCATTTACAGTAGGTGAACAGTCATATTTGCATAGACACATTCAGCTAATAATATGATATTTTACATAACACACGACATGCGCATTAAAGTCGGTAAAATTCACAGATGGACCTAATAAATAAAACACACAGGCAACATGCTGAATGTATAAAATGCTTCAGTTGTTTGCTGCTAAACCAGCTTTGTAATTACCTGAAGGATGTTTTAATTGTCGCATGTTCTACTCTTAATATTACTCAACGCTTTAGCAGCCCTCCAAGTGAGATTGATTGGATAAATCAGTCAGAATTATGAGAAAACAGGAGGTCTGCCAATCAGCGATGTGTGAGTCAGTTTGTGTGGTTTTGGAATTTGTGTGGCTGGGGATGTGCCAGCGCATCAGCACATGTACAGTACATGTTTGTTCGGATGTGTGCATATCGATGTGTGTGTGTGTGTGTGTTGTGTGTGTGTGTAAGTATATAGGGCTGACAGCTGGGCTTGTTCAAAAGGCTTACCGAGCATTCTGCCTGTTTGGGAAGCAACAAGCGCATAGTCTATCAGAACAAGGATCTAAAACCTGTGTCAACAACATAGTGCAACTGGTGTAAACAGCCACTAAGTCAACATGCTATCATTCACATACCAATGCACAAGCAGCTCTGAACTATTTTATTCTAATATGCTGCAGTTTTAACAGAAAAAAGTGACAAAAAAAGACAAATGTATTTTTCCCAGGTATAAATAAATAAATTAATATAGAAAAACACTCCAATTTAGAGACACAGCATTTGTGTTGGTTGTGTATGTTTTCATGTGTGTGTGCAGGTAGTGTGTTTGTTCTTGCCACTTGTGCATGTGTGTATCGGATGCCAATGTATGTACACCAGTACAACGGCACACTGTGTGTCAGTCCATCAGCATGTCGGCATCACAGCCCTTCACTAAGTCCCAGATTAACAGTGACAGGCAGAGATCCCTCTAATTATCTCTTCCTGGACCACATGCAAATGGCAGAGCCGCACAGAAAGCAGCGATTGGCTGGGGAAGCCTGAGCGCTGCCGTTGGGCTAATGAGCCTGGCGACAGGATACAACCTCGTGATGTACCACCAAAACAAACCCTTACCGTCACACACGTTCACACACACACACATACAAAATTATGTATTAAATTATGTTTGAGGCATTTAGCTGATGCCCTTTTTTGAATAAGTACAGAGAGGCTGAACATTTTGGCAGAAACCAAATGAAAGTATTACTCTAGTATTACTAGTTACTAGTACTAGTATAACTCATTCCGTCATTAGCCATATTAACACCACCACTATTACTGTATGACTGATATGCAGCACAGCTCTTCCTAACTGCAGTATTGACTCAGTAAACACAAAATATAATTTAAAATAATGTTTCACTTCATAGAATTTACAGTATAATCCTTGAATACACTCATCAAACATTCAAACATTCTAAAGCCAGAAACCTAACTCAGTGTAACCTCCAGAGGGTCTGAATAAAGATGGGACATGGAATAGAATAGTAAGGGAATGATGGACTGGAACAGACGGTCACAGTCTGGCTCTTGACAATGCACTGCTTCAGTCAGCTAAAAAGTCAACTCAGTAAATCAGCAGGAAACATGGCAACAGCGTCAAACAGTCCACCCTGTCTTGAACTGAGTCCCAGTCCATCTTAACTGATTGACAAAACTGGTTCCAGGGGCAAAATATGTAATTATATTGGGGACGGAGCTGACAAAAACAAATACCCAGTAGACTTATTTAAAATTTGTAAGCAAAAGTTTCTACAAAGTTCCCAAAGTCAGGCGTAGCAATAAAATACATGAAGGTAACATGGGTGGTAAGTTACCAAAGCATCTGAGTGAACGTTTTTGTGTTTGCCGTGGTATTGCAGTACATTTTTAGATAGTAGTAGATATTTGTACTACCGTATAAGAGTCCTAATGACAGCTCACAATTTCACCCAGTGTAATGTGGCAAGGCTCATTCGGCATTTCCTTCAAGCACACATCATTTTCAGTAGGCTGTACACAATTTGATAGACAGAGAACATGCCACTTGCTGGGTTGTCATTAGCCTCTTACTTCTGATTTGCACCCTGAAAAAATTGCTGATATTGGGGGGAAAAAAACAGGCCATAAAGTTGCTACATCATGGCTCACTTCATATTTGTAAAATCCTGGTTTAAATAGCTGCTTATAAGGTCTGTGTAGCAAATATTGATCTTGCAAGAGAGTAGTTCAGCTTTGTGAGGCTTTAACTGCACAATGCTGGCATGACAACAACAGAAATTCCTTCCCTCCACCACCGTTACACATACTGAAGACAAAAGCATAGCTTTCTGTTGCGGTGTGGAGCACCATCTTTATATGTGTACCACTAAAATACCCCAGTGTATTTGGGCAGCCTTGGGACTTGCCATTTTTAATCAGGAACGGGTGGCTTTGTTTTGTCCCTGTTCCATCAGGCATATCCCTCCATCCTTGGAGGGCTTTGCAGTAGATTAAGTGGTATTTTCATTTAGCTCTGGTGTTACAGAGTCTCTCCAACTATTCTTCTATCGATGGTTGGAAGTTGGAACAATCACAGAGGTTGCTATTTATGTTATGAAAGTATCTGAAATCACAATGTCTGTGAAAAAAAGGTCAGATGAAACTGCAGAAAGTTCACAATACACGAGGGATAACCAGATAATCCTGTTGAGAAGCTTGCCTTGTGGCATAAGCACTATGCACCGACAATCCTGTCACTGAATAGTGATATTACTGTATTGTAGTAGTGTTAACAATTGTAACCAATTCAAAGCCTTTGGGAGTGGAGATTGCAGCAGTAAAATGGTTAGAATATGATATGTGGTATAATAACCAGTAAGAGATGGGAAAACTCATTTACACATGACTGAATATACATGAAGGCATGCACATTTAACTGTCTGGTCTGTAGAGTAGAAGTAACAGGTGAAAATATTCTTACTGTGTCAGCATCCATATACTGTACATTTAGAGCTGGACACAGTGAACAGTATGTATTGACCTGCCTTTCATCTCCATTACTTTAAGTTAATTCAAAAGCTTGACTAACGCAAAATCATTGTCTTAACGACATTCACAGGATAATGAATTAGGATTTATTTATGTTACAAGAGAATCTGGATGGCCGAGGTTGGAGAAAAAGATATTGTTCAACTGTATTGCACCACACAGTACAGTCTCCGGTAACCACAGAGAACAGAGCAATGTGCAGTAATGACTGATGTCTCTTGTCTCTACAATGGTGTGACCATGACCACTCTCTGAGAAGATAGATTTGCCTCCACCCTGCAGATCGTTTTTAGATGGACAAGTCAAATATTTCAGATGTATCACACCGAGGCATCACGCTGGAGGTGAGAGGAGGTAAAGGAGAACAAGAGATAAATACAACAGAGGGGAAAAAGAGAGAGCGAGGGAGAGGGGGGGGGAGGGAGGAGGGAGGAGGGAGGAAAAGTGCGTCCAGCTTGCCTGCCTGGCTGACAGTTGACTCTGTTGGATGTGACTTTCACAGTCTGCTGGCGGTTTGTGTGGAAGCCATCACATCTGTGACTGGCCGTTTGATTAATGAGCCTCTCAGCTTGTCTGTGCAGTTTGAGGAGGGGCCACGGCCTTATCCCAGGCATCACTGATTTATTCGCCTTTGGAGCAAACCTCCAAATATCACACACACTGAAATATAAGAGGGAACATTCACACACATGCAGGCAGACACATGTACACCCTCCATGATATGCATACAGTATACAAGTTGGTGCAGTGCAGATGCATACCCACACAGACAGGCTTGGAAACAGAAGCAGAAGCTCATCCCTCTCCTCTACCACCTGCTTACGGCTAATGAAAACCTCAATGTGTCAGTGCTGTCCAGGGGTAGCGAAGACAAAACACACCATGTATAACCAAGCAGACAAAAGATGTATTCTGTCTCCACCAACACAAACTCCCATCCCTAGCTGTCAGTCAGCGGAGGGGACACACACAAGGGGATCGACGAGAGAAGAAAGAAGCCCATCCTCAATGACACATCACACTCTCCTGATTTTCAAAAGTGACAAGTCTTTTGAATTTCGGGCCTCACAAGACAGAGAGCCTGATGATGGCTTGAGAGCGTTTCTTCTTGTTTCTTTGGCAGCATCAGCCATGAAATGTCACTCTGGCTAACCTTGAAGCTCTGTTCTCCTGTGTTGTTTAATGCTTCCAAGACTAGGGCAACCAACTGCTCAAAATGGTACAGTAACATCGCCCTTTAAATCAGATAAATGATTCCAGAAACACTTCCAGGTACATAAATGTGCATACGCGTGTGCATAACCTCACACAGGCATGCTCATGTACTCTCACACACACACACGCTCATGTTCTGTCTCTCTCTCTCACACACACACATACACACACACACAA
>JAEKDQ010000316.1:0-26246 GCA_026937815.1 Etheostoma perlongum
TCTATTCTGTGGTATAACTTTACTTGAGTATATGATCTAAAAACTTCTTCAACCTCTGGAGGGGTGTGATGAAGGGGAAGCTGTCTCCAGCAGGCCTTGGTTACGGCCTGCTTTAGTATGCGCCAACCAGAGCACCAACATACAGCAGCATGTGACAGAAAATGACCATAAAGCAGATTTACTGCCAGTGAGAAGTGTTTCTGCTGCACTCCACAGCTCCAGCACTGCTCATTTATAACCATATAAAGAGTTAGATAGCAAAGAGCTGCCTGATGAGAAGGAAACGGTGGGTGGAGCTAAATAGAGGAGAACATGCCACCAAGTGGGGGGGATACAAGAGGGGAGTCAATGTGACAAAAGGTGAAACAAACTACCCCTGTCCAGGGCACATTTATTTTTCCACAATAAACACACAAACATGCAACAAGGTCATCACAATTCAATAAAGACATATAGATTAAGAAGCCCTTTATAGTTTAATCTGTCTTTCTATATCTTCCTTTCAGTTGATCTCAGTTTCTTTCTGTGAACCTTTTTAAATAGCAATATATAGACACTGATTAAGAGAAATCAAAGCACACAAACATGATTTGAAAAACTTCATTAAAATGGGCCCTTCATACGCAAAATATTCTGTTTTACATGTTGTTGAAAGAATGAGTAGAGCAGCCAAACGCTGCCTCGTCCCCATCTGTGTAAATCAAACAGAGAACAAATAGAGAAAATAAACCCCTTACTAACTAACTGGAGTAAGATATTACACCACAGTGCTAAACCACCAGAAGACCTGGGTGATATCTCTAAAGAAGCTATGATGTTTTCGTACGCAAAAAGCTACGCATCGTCAATTAACTTGCTCACAGTTTGGTTAACATGCACCTCTTGGAGAACATTACCTTTAAAGATTTGTTTACTAGACACACACTCGGCACACATTCAGACACACTCGCACAGACAAACACAGTATAACCACACAGCCATATGTTGGGTCAAAAGTGATTTCACCCCTTATTCCACTCCTAATCAAATGTAAAATAGTATGGAATGCATCTTAATAATAGTAATACAGCAATTTTAGGTAATAGTTCTTTTTAGAGACAATCATCATTAAAAAAAAAGACAACAAATATGTTTTCCAATACATAGCATGTGAACATCTTCGGATCGAGACTCTTTGAATCCTGGAGGTAGGCACCCCATAAAGAAAACATCCATTGTCATTTAAAACAACAAAATTTGCCTTTTTTGCTACACATAAGTCATGTATTAGAGCTCAAAAATTGCATAAACACCATCTCTCTCTCAACCAGACAAATACCAAACCATGTTTTATTTATAATTCCCATATAAGTCTGTACACACCTGAAAAGTCTAAACGGCCTGGAATCGTTCCTTCTGCAAGGCCGACACATGGAAAGAAAAAAGTCAAAAAAGGCAAACATTTGGATTTCTCTGGTTGATGAATCTTTACTCAACATGGAAACATTTCCCTGATAGGTTGGTAGCATTCTCTCTTGCTGTCCCATATTATAAAGGGAGTCCAAAAGGTTGTGAAGGAGAAAACTTGAGATGGAACAGGCCAAACAAAAACTGTTTTCAACACCTGGGTCAAACATCACACTTACAAATACTTTTAGTGGTTTGCTTAAGTTTGTGCCCACAGACAATAAAACTTTAAACCTAGCAGAAAACTTGCTTTAAAATCAAAAGTGTTATTTCATAACACCGACTCCTCGTGAATAAATAAGTAGCATATAAAGCTAATGTCCCTAGCTGAACACTCGAGCTAGCTTACAGTTGATGCCTGATGCCCGAGCAACGTACTTTGCTAGCTTTAGACATCGGTACGGTGCCATTACTAGTGTTGAGGCAAATAAACACAGATTGAAAATAATACTAGGTGAACAAAGGCTCATTTATGCTATCTTTAATTGAAAATAGATAAGTTCATTTCAAACAATGTAACCGTCACTGCCCACGTACTTGGACCTTCACTTTTCCTCTAACTCCCATTTAAAGGTGCTCTAAGCAATGTCATGTGTGTTTTAGGTTACAACATTTGTTGTCACATACAGCAAACATCTCCTCACTATCCGCGAGCTGCCTGTACCCAGAACACACTGTAAAAAAAAATGCGGTCTCTGTAGACAGCCCAGGGTCTACAAACAGCAACAAGAACACACTGTGCCCACCTGCACCACGAAGCCTACACAACAGTGTTCCAGCATTCCAGCCAATAACCGACAAGAAGGATTTGGGGGTGGGCTGGGGGTTATTCCACGGAAGCACCGAAGGGAAAGGAAGGGGACGGGATGAGGAGGAGGAAGGGGCAAGCTAGTCTTGTTTTGTTTGAAAATACTTTGAACGTCAACAAGAAGTAACGTCACCCAACATCACTTAGAGCACCTTTAATTCCCGTCCAATCTCTTCCCCGCTGTTCTATAGTAACCAAATTGTCTCTGTGCCCGGGCGGAGTAAGTATAAAAGTTAAAAATTACCTCCCACTAACCCGCCATTTTTTAAATATCTTTGTTGTGTCCTATGATCGTCTCTCGCTTTAACTACTGCCTACACTGGCCCCATGATTTCTGTATCCCTCTGTTTTTTTTCCGTATGCGCAAGCTTTCAGAAAATATGCAGAAATACGGACAAAATGAATGAACGCTGAGTACAGACAGAAAGCGCCATCCGTATACGTAGCTAACGTTGAGCATAAATGAGCCTTAGGACATAGTTAAGAGATCATTGATGACAATAGGTTTTCAGGGCCTCTAAATGTAGTAATTCACTGTACTTTGATTGACAACTGTACTGACCGAGGTCAGTCCCACCAATCTGTTGCTCCAATTAGCAAACACTAACAACTATTTGTAGTTACCATTTAACCCAGGTGTGCCATTTTCACCTTCAAACTGAACAAAGATTACTGATTACATCCATTCTCATATTCTGGACAAGTAGAAAAAGAGAAATGGCCCATTCGGGGGGAACATCTACATGCTGCTTAAGCTCCCCCGCCAATAATAAAGACACATTTACTGTATTTATTGGAGTCCCACAGTAGATCAACTACACAGATTCTAGATTAAGGTAACGACAGCAGCATACGCTAAGACTACTTGTAATATAAGACGCCCATAACATGTTGTACATATTTCACCAGTCCCTGACTTACTGACAAATTCATCTTTGTCAGATTTGATGTATTTATGTTAACATGTGCCTGTGTATAGGTATGTATATATTGATCATTTTATATTTTTTTCATATAGAAGAGTATAAAAATAAATTAAACTTACACCATCAACTCAAATTGAGCTTGAATTTAAAGGTATATCACACCTGCAAATATCATATATATATATATATATATACATATACACACACACACACACTTCAAAGCATTGCAAGCGGGTTTATAAACATCAACTTCAAAAAAAGATTTAGTTGCATTTTAAGACATTTTCCTAAAAATTTAAACAACTAATTTAAACAAAACTGTTGCCTCAAAGTGCTATGGAAGACTATGATTCACTCCAAAATGAAGCTCACAACTGTTTGCCGACATGACAAACCTTACATCCACGCCCCCGCTCATTAAAATTGATCAGATATATTCATGGAAAATTATGCAGCACTGGGTTATCTTTTACCTCAGAGTAAAGAAACAGCACAATATCTCCACCAAGGACATTCAAAAAGTTATTACCTCAGGGGCATACAATCTGAGGGGGAAGAGGAGAGTGTAGGAAAAACAGTTCCTAGTGAACTACATACTAGATCAACATTTGCGTGGTTTGTAGAATGAAAGGCTATGCTGCGGCTGAGCAGGATGAGGAAAGTGGGGGCGTGGCCATACATCATAATCGACCTTAACAACTGAGTGAGTGAGCTCACACAAGGAATAAGATATTTCATTGCTCGCCTTACAAGCAGTGGAGCCCTATGCTCTGCCCAAAAGCAAACAAGCTCACAAGAGACTCCAAGGAGCCCAAGATGGATCTTCAAGGGAGAACTGTTGGTGTTTGAAAGAAGAATATCCATTTGTGTCCAAGTGCATTCAGCTGTTCTCCTCAAGGACCTCAAGACGGCATATTATTGCCTCAGAGTACTAAATCACACACTCAGCACTCATGTATGGTCAGCATGATGGATCGTGCCGATGCCTGGGTTTGCCTCCAACAGGGAGACAAATAATGCAGGCTTTATCTTCACAAAGGTCATTGTAACCAGTGTGTCAACAAAACAAATGAGTTTAACCTTGGAGCATAGCAAATCCCGCTTCACAACCTCAGCCTGTCAAGTTCCAACACCTTGTAACAAGCATCAGACTGACTGGTAAGATGCTTGTTTCATCTATGTCACGTGTCCTCTCATAGACAATCCACAAGGTTAACCATACAACTTATGTTTATTACCAAATACTAAAGCCTCATAGCTTTTTATCTTCCTGGAATCTACTTCATGCACTGCAGAACACACTTCCGTTTTAGAAAACAAGTGACCCAAGGTATCAGAAGTTTAAAATCTCAGAGATGTTCAGAGCAACTTTAAAGTCACATCACCAAAACAATCCTTTAAATCACAAAACCAAGTTTCACCACTTGTTACAGAACAATATTTAATTATTAGATGAAAAGGGGACGCAGATAATCAATTCATTCAAAATGCTAAAATTCTCTTCAATTTCTCTACCCAAACATGAAGCAACAACTGTTATCAACACCTCACCCGATTGCAGGGAATTGCACCGACCTTCATTATGCAGCGTTAGTCTGAGCCATGCATTCTGGAGTTTAGGATTTACAAATATGCCTTTGTATAGTTTTGGCCCCTCATCAAGTGCAGAGGAACAGATTCAGCTTGAATCTAAAAAGGGGGAGAAATACCATTTACCAGGACAGAAATCTTACCTTTACGTTCTTCAACCCTCTGAGAAAATTTGCCGTGAACACAACAAGCTCACAGGGGGGTGGGGTGGGGATCTCAGGTTATACAAATCAAAATATTGACCATAACCACTTCATTTATTTTGCTTCCGTTGCTCTTGTGCCACCACAGGGTGATTTTGTTCGTGGGGAGTAAAGAGACATCGACTGCTTGTTTGCCCGTCATGCAGTGTCCTGTACTCTGGGAGACGGCGGGGCATGGTGAGTTGTGTTACTGTGTGCCAGCTCAGCCGGCCATTAGTCCTTCAGGTTGTCCTCGCGGACCCCTTGGGCCGACAACTCAGTCAGGACATTGTCCAGGTAATTAGGGTCGGGGTAGCCATGACCGGTCAGGTTGGAGCCGAATTCTGTCTTGTGGTGGATCTCGTTCCATACTACCGTGTCCGACTCGCCTGTGGTGCTGGACGTGCCGATGGTGAAGATGAGGCGTCGGTCCCAGGCCATGATCAGCAGCTTCAGGACCTGGAGAGACAAAAGAGGGTTGGGAAGGAAGTTATAATTTCCCTGCAGCAAGAATAAAGTAACAATAATGTTAGTACTTTTTAAAAAAAATATGTCTGTTAGCCCACTTAGCTACTCTCTACTCAGAGCACCAGGATGACACAAGTAACGTTCTTCCTTCCTTCTTTTATTTGGATCCCCATTAGCTGCTTACAATGTAGCAGCTACTCTTCCTGGGTTCCACGTAAAACAACCACATATACATATTAATACCAAACATACAATTTGACATCTATTTAAAACAACACATATAGTGCAAATGAGAAAAAGAATATCTGGAAAAAGAATATCACTGTGTACATGTTTTGTAAATTAGTGTCAAATAGAATAACATCACATTCCGACAATAATAGCCCATCATAGTTATATTAAATAATATTTAGTTATTGTTTAAGTGTGTTTTAGTTTTTTTCTTACATAGAAAACTTACTAAACAACCTTAATGGGTGTCTCCACTGTGATAGTTAAGGCAATAGGCAAGCTATTCCACATTGTGATGGCTCTAAACACACATACAGACCGGCACATCGCATCAGTCCGAGGTTTTTGCTTGACTAAAAGTTTTTAGCAAAATCCTACAAAACTTAAAGCACAGAATAAGCATAAAAGCTTTCCCCACTGAAGAAAGAAACTCTCTGCAGCAATGTGCACTGGAATCCAGCTTTAAATGCTTGTTGAGCTGCTGTTGTTGTTTTTCTTGGACCGGTGTCAGAGCTTACCTTCCTGCCTTTCTCGTTGTCAGGGAGGTAGCAGTGTCGAGGGAACCCTCTTGCACTGAACTTCTTCCCGGGATTGGGGTGCTCATTGGTCTGGTGAAAAAATGTCAAGAGCAAAAGCAAACATTACAACCCCTTCCCTTCCTATTACGACTTAATTGTGTAGTAAAGAGCACCCACTAGGCGAGCTTTGAGCTTTATTGTTCACGTTGCTTACAATGCTCCTAATTTGAGAGATATGCTACTGTAAATATCCAAATATCTCTTTAAGTATCATATTTTAGAAAGTTGCTCCCAAGGCTCCAATGTGAAACAAAGCTTGATTAAATCCTAATGCATCCCCACGGGTGTCTGAAGGGGGGCAGAGGTAAAACAGGTTTCCACCAAAATCTGCTTGGCAACTCCTCACACTTATTAATGAAGGAATTGTATAAAGTTACAGTTGCATGGTCAGTTGAGGTTTAAATTGTGATGCAAACACGTAATTGCTATTCCAAGCCTTTTCCTGTGATTTGCGGCCCTTATTTGGCACAATAATTAAGCAGATTAAAATGTCACTTTTTCCCTCCTTAAATGGGAAGTACATGTAGTTCAATGAGACACACCAACAATAGCGACAAACCAATCTGAGTGCAAAGCAGTGAAAGATACTGAATTTAAACATGTAAAGGAAAAGTAAAAAAAAAAGAAAAATCAGATATCACGATTTTCGTTACAACAAGGGTTGGCAATTGGTGCTTTAACAAAATATTTACACAATGACATTTTAGATAAGCAAAATAGTCATGTGGATGTAATGACTAAAGGCTGATTTATGCTTCTGTGGAGGCTCCATACAGAGATTCCGCCGTAGACTATATAAGTGGCCTGAAGTTTGTACCTGTGCGTTGGTGTGTGCGTCAATCTCGTTAAGAGAATAGCAGGGCCGGATTGTATGTGTGCGTGGGCAGTGTGTGGTGGAGCGAGTGAGAGAGTGACTCTGATTAGCTTCAGAGTGAGGACTCTAGAGAGGCATAGTGGGAGAAACAAAGTGTCTCCCCTGTGCTTTCTGTCCACGGTGGGAAATCTGTAGCAGGAACTTGAAATGAGAACCAGGAAATGACCCAAAAAAAATGCAATGCTAACAAGCCACGGTTGAGCGGCGTGTGTCGCCGCAACGTGTTTTTACATTTTTAGAGAGGTGCACTTCAGGTCGGTATCTCCACATACTTACGTACGTACCCACGGCGCCGATGTAATGCAGACGCATAAATTAGCAAGTGTGTAAAGGCGTGAGACACAGCCGCAAACCAATCTGAGTGCAAAGCAGCTGAAATATATTAAATTGAAACACGTGGAGTGGCATGTATTGCGTTTTGTGTATTCATATGATAACTCTCTTTTTTTGGTGATATCTTGCTGTCCATGAGGATGGTTAGAGAGGGAGAGGAGAAATAGAAGCAGGAGACCTACAGAAATGTTCCCTGGCTATAGCGCTTCTGTGCTGACCTGAGTGGTCAAGTCACCCCCAGTATTCTCTGTCCCCTGGGACACTAAGCCTGTTCCTCTGGTGGAAAAAGGTCAGTTTATTGACTCTATTAAAGCTCTAGTCAGCAGTCAGGATGAAATACGCAACCTTTTCATCTCACGAAGGCAAACCCAGGCTGCAAAACCTGCTCTCCCCTCCACTGCAAATGTGACCTTCATTGGATCGGTTTCATTTTTATTTTTCTATTTATTTATTAGATATGCTGTATATATTAAATAATGAATTCATTACTAAAAAAAACCTGTAAATTAATAGATGGTGGTAAAGTGTAGGTCTGCACGAATATGAGGAAAACATGCGATTATGTTGTTGAATATTGGGATTACTTGCGAATTACTTGCAATACATAAACAGATATAAAGTGTACTACGGTCTGCTGCTTTCAGTATTCTGCTAAAATACAAAAAATTGCTTGTTGAATTTAAAACAAATGAGAGGAAATAATTTGGTTATTGGCTGGAACGCTGGAACACTGTTTGTGTATGCTTCGTGGTGCCAGTGGGCACAGTTTATTTTTGTTTTTGTTTGTAGACCCTGGGCTGTCGACCCTGAGACCGTGTTTTTTTTACAATGTGTTCTGGGGACAGGCAGCTCGCGGTTAGTAAGGAGTTGTTTGCTGTATGTGACAACAAATGTTCAAGCCTAAAACATGTGTGACATCAACAAAGTGAACATTGAATTGTACAGTGGCTTGAGAAAGTTTACACAACCATGCTAAAGTTGATTAAAAAGAAGAGTAAAAAACATCTTTTGGAAATTGATCTTAATGCCTTAATTAAAAAAAAAAAAGTATTCCTACCTTTGGCATGGGTGTGTAAACTTATGCAAGCCACTGTATATAAAAAGATATGACAAGCAATAGTGCATAATTTCTGCTACCCCCAGTAATTAGAAGAAGAAGAACAACAACAAAACTGTTGGCGCGTCCACATGAATACAAGCCTAAAAGGACTGGGAAAAAAATCTAAGTTTCTTTTACGATATGTCACAGCCTTTTGTGATGTTTATTTCACAATGTTTTTTTTTCGCGATGTTTATTTGCGATATGCCAGTTGCTACCGCGATGACAATAAAAAAACAATATATTGAGCAGCCCTAGTGAAGAACTATGTTCAGAAGCACTGTGTGATCTCTAAGAATGCTGCTTCCTCAGAGACTTACAGAGCCACAACAGCTCACCTCCCTGGACTGATAACCGTCCGTCATACTAAAGCGGATAAGCAGCAGTTGTAGAAAGGGCATGGATTTAAAGAGGAGACACAGTGAATCAGGGCACAAAAGCAGCATGTTAGAATTTAGTGAAGTGACACAATTCTGACCTGGATACCGGCAGGAATGTCATAGACAATGCGGATGGTTTTTGAGTCTGGGTAGCCGGGCAGGCAGTGGGGGGATGACGTGGTACTCCATCTTCCCAGGAGGCTGGGTCCCTGTTTTCTCCCCATAGATGGTTTTGCATGTTGGACACTGAAGACTGCCATCCTGGTTTGAAAAAAAAAGAATAAATATACTGGCATGACATAAATAACACAATAAAATTATTGCTTTAATGGGTCAGTTCACACCAAATTAAAATTACATTTATAACTTCACCTCTTGTGGTATAAAGCTTTACTGATAGTTTTGATTTTTTTGATTTTGAATGATTTTTTTTTTTGACCGCCACATACTGCTGTATATTCTCTCTCTTACTCTCTCTCTCACACACACATACACACACACACAACAGACCCTAGTCCTCCGTACAGATGAATTAATGCCATTGATTATTCACACTAATTATATGCACACTAATACAGTAGGTGTTGGTATGAGCCTTAAAATTGGTTTGCAATCCGCTAATTAACACACAGAAGAAGACATTTACCGACGTTGATCTTTTTCCTCACAGAGCAGAAGGCTAGAGTCGATCTGGAGTTTAATGGTTAGTATTTAGTATTAGTATTATGAAGTTAGCAAGAAACCGCTGCTGACGGACACAGAGCTCTCCGTCCGTCGGCGCTCCGACTGCGGTCAGTTTCATAATTCTCTATAAAAAAAAAATCTTGTATGTCGTGTTGATGAAAGTACAGGTTTTGAGTGCTTTAGTGGCCTTGACTTGATTCCCTGAATATGTCGAGATGTCGTCTCGCTCAGCCTCTCTGCTGATGCCTGTTCATGTAACAGCAGCAGTTAAACTGCACTTGACACTATGATGGTTACATTTGCAACAATCTGCAGTTCACATGCATGCCAAGCTGTAGGGGCAGTCTGTTACTCTACCCCACGGACGCACAAATGTATTCATTAATACTTCAAAATAGAAAACATTACACTTCATAATGTTTTGTATTCATAACACTATTGTATTATTGTACAAATTAGCTACAACAGTAATTGCAGTTATCTTATGAAAGTCACTCACTACATTTTTCAACTGAGTAGCAAAACATGCTCGTTGGGAAAGATACTGCTATGCCCTGTTCAATACTAATCAAATGAACTGGATTGTGTTGTCAGATGTGAAAGCCCCCTTCCCTTACTGCATTATAGCATTACATTTAAAATTTGGAATTGTTACCTGCAGAATTTTGTATAAAAATATTTGCAGTACAATTAATATAAGAAGTCTGCACCTCTTTCTGTGCGTGCATCCGTGCAGATTTTGAACAGCTCACCCGAAGACGGAAGGCAGAGGTCATTCAGAAACCTGTATCTCACTCAAAACAGCAATGATGTTTTTTTCCAAGTTTATGTGCGTGTGGAAGCACCAGAGACATAAAATAACACTCCAAATCCCAGAAAAAGTGATTTTTTTCATAATATGGGCACTTTAAAGGGACACTCCAGACAATGTTGGGACCTGATTTCTGGGACACTGTCCGGAGTTCATATACAGACGGCTTTAGGTGTAATAATATGTTAATGAGCCTAAAACAATCAATTAATACTGCTTTAAAAACTCAACAGCAGAATGAATGTCCTGGTTACTTTCTCCTGGACTGGACTACAGAAACAAAAGTCCCAAAGAAAACTGTTGACAGGGTGTTACACATAGTAGTAGTGATATTGTTCCTAGAAAGGTACTGTTGACATTTTCAAATTTAGTTTTTCATTGCTTTGACCACAACAAGGGGAAAGCAGAAATCTCAAAGACGGATATTTAAAAAACCTGGACAAACCAAAAGCATTGCTATGATTGCCATTTGTACAATCTGGCTTGTAATACTAATTGATAAATTGATTTGATATCATTTCAACAATTATTGATAATGTTACACTGATGGCTGCTTGTTAAATCTGCTTGTATTGGCATCTTCCACATTAGCAAGCAGTAGTTCTTGTATCAAAAGTAAACTGAACTGAAGTAAGCAGAATATAAAATGATTTCACAAAGTGCCGTCAAGTCTGATATGACTGATCTGATAGGACTGTATAAGATCCTCGTCTGTGTGCAACCATATTGAAGCCTGATCATCTGCCAGTGCCATGCAATCGGGTAAAACGAGTTTATAATTTGAGCCGACAGTGACATCACAACAGCGTCTGGCTCACAAGCTTTTGCCCACCTTATTGCCATTGTTGTACATGGCCACCAGGCACAGCAGATGGTACATGTGCCCACACTTGCCAAGTTTGCCCACCAGCTCTGGCTTTATGCCTTTGTGCTGCAGGACGCCTTCATAGCCGGATGACATGACCAGCCTCTCCATGCAGATGGTACAGTCCTGCAATAGCCAACCAAAATACTTAAGCTGCCATTCTACATGACTGTGTATTTATTTCACACTTGGTTAGGACATCAAACGATCACAGAGTGCATCTCTTGGTGGGCACAAAACTTTGAAGTCATCTGTGTGTGTGTGTGTGTGTGTGTGTGTCTGCATGTCTTTTTCTTACCTCATCTGGTGCCACTTTAATCTTCTCTGTGTATCGTCGCACAACATCCTCTGGGTTTTTGCCTTGTCATAGTACAAAGCATTAGAGAGGTTAGATGGCCATTGGGGAACAGCCAATGTTGCCACTTACTTACACCCACATACCACAAGTAAATATGAAAAGAGAGAGAGAAGTGACGTTCATCAGTTTCAGCGGTCAGTCAATTGGGCCTGAGCGTGCCTCGAGCCAAGAGTGTGCATGTGTGAATATGAATGTAGTATTGTGATGTGGAAGAGGTCACCTTCAAACTGGCACATACAAAAAACCCAGCCATCCACACACTCTCTGATAATCCCTGTGTGCAACCAGGCTAGCATGGCTGAGAGCACACCAACGGATTACCCCCCCTAATACGCTTACAGGCAACCTCTTTTCCCCCGGAGCCTTTGTTTGTTCATTTGAGGGACAGCCAGTGAACAGAGGAGGGAGAGCAGTGGAGAAAGTAAAAAAGGAAAGTAAAAAAGTATAAAGGGTGGGGAAGACTGAGAAACCAGAGAGCTGAAGAGAGAAGTGGGAGTGAAGAGAGGGAGGAGGAAAACAGAAAAAAAAAAAAGGGGAAAAAGGAGGAGAAAGACAGGAGACTCAATTACGCATTTTTACCCCATTACTATTTGATGGCTTTATTAGCCGGATCAAACGCCTCTCTGACCTTTTTCTGCACGGAAAGCAGAGAAGGATAAGCCTTAATCTCCCAGCACGAGGTTGCACATTTGGCTGCTGTAACACATTTCTAAAAGGTCCTAATAGTTTCCAAGGAATTTTCCAGGAAATAACCATTTGTAACTAATTGTAAGAAATATAGAGACAAAATGCTAGCAGCATGGTTTCAGGGATGGCCTGTCGGCCTGTCATGTTTTTTTTTTTTTTTTTTTAAAGATTATTCTTCGGGGCATTTATTCCCCCATAAGATAGTGACAGTGGATTGACAGGGAAGGCGCAGACCGGACTAGAACCGCCGGACTCGAACCCGGGCTGCTGCAAAGGACCCAGTCCACATGGTGCACTGGGTGAGCTAGAGGTCGCCCTGTCGTGCTGTCATGTTAGCATGCTGACGTTAACATTTAGCCCAAAGCAACCACACTGTATAGCCTACTACTGAATTTATCAGTCAAATTCCAGACATAATGCTTTGCAGGATCCTTACAGCCACATATCAGTTCCTTCTTAGTAAATTATAGGACACTATGGGACCTGTAAAATAAAGCATTGTTGCATCCTCTGCTCTGAAGGGTTAAAGAGGACAGCCCCGGTGCAGGGATGGAAGCCTCAATGATCAATTGGGACGAAGACTCCCCTGGGAAGGCTGGCTGTTTCCACGGCTCCCATTGACCAGCACTTATTCAAGCACAAAGCCGTCCAACCAAACCCCAGATTCCCTCTCGATCCAGCTCAGTGCAACAGTCCTTTGTTAATTACTTTGTTTTCCAACTGCCTCTGTCATTCTGCATGTATCCTAACACATAAAATTTTTACAGTAACACTTTCACTGTGTTTGCTCGTAAATCTGAACAAGCAATCATAATTACATTTTATAGGAGCTTTTTGAAAGGTACAGGAATGATTTCCTGACTAATCCTCAGCGATTTATAATGGGAGGCATTTAAAGAATAATTACGTAGGCTTGATCACAATAAAACACACCGGTGGTTGTGTTTGCATGCTGAACAACAGACTTCGAGACAGCTGATACGGAAACATCCTGCAAAGCTTGGCAGGACGGCGAAAGTCTGCTGGCTATCAGTGGTTGGTCTATTCCTCGCCTCAGTGCATTTCAAATGTTTTCACTAACACTATAAAAAAAAATGGTAGCATATACAGATCTTCCTTTTCATTTCATTCCCTCCATATCTTACCTCTTCTCAGGTGCTTCTTCTTGGTTTTGCGGCGCATGCCGTTGATCCCGTGCACAGGCTTCATGTCGCTCTTGTTGATGGGTGGTGGGTGCAGTATGGGCTTGGGGGCCCGAGTCAGGCAAACAGGCAGACCTGCAGCGCACATCAGGATACCTGTCATGCCTGATGCATATGGACAGCACACACACACATACACACACACACACACACACACACACACACACACAGAAGAGTGGAAAAAAGCACTGATTGTAAATGTTCAAGACCAAGTTTGACCACAAAAAAGCGCTCTTTTTAGTTTTTTTTTTTTTTTAAGCAGATGGTATACAATATATGTAGACTAACCTGCTAGTGCTGGGTGCACTGGTCCAGATCCAGTCAGGTTCTTTACTGGGAGGGCAGGAACCCTACAAGAAGAAAGAAAAAAATAACGTTCAGTGCTGTTTTATACCTCAAGGCCACAGACAGTGACTTGCTCAGATCATTCATTCAGGGTCACACTATCACCTCTAGTGGCCATGTGGAGACGTCACTATCTACAGAAAACACTGATCATCTTCTCTGTGTGGCTTGGATTGCCTCGTGCCATGCCAGCCCATTCTTTTTTTGTTTTTTTTTAATCTAGATTTTTTTTACATTCCATAAATGACCCTGTGATCTCTAAAATAGTACAGTAAATGGTCTTGATCGTGCACCACCAACTGTTACGCCACAGCTGAGAAAAGTGACAACAGCAGCTCGTTCTGGTCTGCATGCCACAAAAAACACTCAAGTTAAAATGCCACATGTGCTTCACCACAGAGACAGAGACAACTGCGATGGGATGAGACAGCTTGACTCATGTACAAAGCACTGCAGCAGAGCTTGATTCAGGATGACATTTGGAAAGGCTGGAGTTCACAGCGAACACAGACACAAAGACAGTTGACTGGTGCACTCTTCCTGATCTGTGGAGCAGAGCGGACAAAAGCACTTGAGGCATTAATATGAGCAAGCTAGCCAGTGAGTCTCTTTACAGAGGGCCGGAGCCTCAATTCAACCAGCATCCCACAGCAGGGGCCACAGAGCAGCAGAGCTCGGGAACAAGTTTCCTTCCCTCAGTGTCATGACAACAAGCTAACTCAAGCAAAGTTAAAGTTAAGTCACTGGATAGAAATGTTGTCTTCATTAAAAAAAGAAGCAACAAGAAAATCTCACCAGATGTGAGTTACATGTGACATAGCAAAAAAGAACATCAAGTCAAATCTCAGCTTCAGGATAGAAGGGCCCCATTTGCATTTATTTGAATTCTGATCACGATTACGGCTTCTAAATATCACAAAAACAATGTAATTGAGAAAAACAATTGTTTTGCACATTACATTTAGCAAGTAAACTCTTATTTTGTTTTGTGTTCTGAATGACACGTGCACTTTCACCCCTTCCGAAGCCATTAATTAGCGAGGTTCCGTTTGCGGGATTTGCATTTAAAAATCAGCGTGAGTGAATTTGGCAGAGGAAGAGAAGCACTTGGTGAGCAAAAGCGGAGAGCAAATTCCATTGTTGCGGATTTTAGAAGTTCAATAAACGCAACATCTTTCCGAAGGTCAAGGAGTAATGTGTTAAATAACCGTGATTTCAATATTGACAAAAAAAACTATTTTTTCCATAATCAAGCAGCCCTAATTTACACCTGGTCATGTCTTACACCTCGAGCATACAGAAGCTACTGTGGAATTTCTTCTTATTTATTATAGCATCTTTCGAATCTTTCTGTAAATTAGTGCAGTCCATGTTTCCGACAAGAACTGTGTCTTTGGTTTTCTGCTGTTCAAATGAAAATGTTCTAACAAGCTCGGATGAACACTCTGTTCACTACCTGCCGGGCACCTGGAGCAGACAGACAGAGTTAGCGACTCTCTAGTGAACATAGTGGAGCATTCAGCGAGATATTTTTGTAGGAAGTCTTTAATGGTCATATAAGCATAACTAAACTAAATGAATATTTTAAGATCAAAATGTATTAAAAGAAAGAAACATTATCATGGACACGGTGTTGTCAGTACATTCAATTTTGAGTAGAATGCAGATGAATCATTTTGTAAATCTTCATCCCACCACATACAGTATTTGCATTGCTCTCTTCGTAACAATGTGAAGTCAGCCACAATGTGTATTGTATCACTCACAAGCTTGTGCAAAGTTATGTGCATCCACACACACACACACACACACACACACACCATATTTGTACTTGGCCCCGGTTCTGGTGGTCCTGTCCATAAGGCAAATACCTGTGATTAGTCCACCACCTTTTAATTATGATATTTTGTGAGTACATTTGGAATCTTCCATGTCTGTCAGGTAAATGTGGTAGTGCAATGTTTTTCTTTGAAGTAGGAGTACACAGCAATTCAGTAGTAGGCTATACAGCGTGGTTGCTTTGGGGTCCTTCTGTAATGGGTACAATGGTTCTGGAGAAAGCTTCAAGCAGCAATACCACAGGCCAAGCCATCGGCCTATTCCAAACAGACACATTTTGTAAGGGCACTGTACTAGTAACATTAATTAGGAATGCTTCTCGTCTTTTTTGCTTTCCAAATCAGGCAAAGACCTTGAAGATCAGCCAGAGAGTGTATTGCATAATAAATATACAATGTTGATGCAAACAGCTGCACACTGTGGGATTGCACAGCTGCCAAAAAAACAATCAGCAGCAGCTACAGATGAGCATTATCTGATAGGCTAAAAGAAACATGCTAACACACTTATCTACTCTTTTTTTTTTTTTTTTTTTTTTACAGCGACAGATAGATCAACATCTTGCAAGCAATTTCCCATTGCGCCGTACTTCATTATTTCTGTAAAGCGTGTGATTACCTATCTGTGCACTGCAGAAACTGTTGTTATCCAAGGCTGAACACTTTACCAGCCAGTCAACCTGTAGCCTGTGTGCAGCTGCGACCCATCATCTCATTCTGCGTGCTGCTAAGTTCTTTTCTCTTGATTTTATTTTATTTTTTTATAAATGTGCCCTTCTGGAGGCACTGACCCTGTCTGTCCTGGCTGTGCTTGGAGCGCCGGGGTTTAAGACACATGCCACCTCCTCACACTCTGCTGACAATCCTTAATACTGGATGATTTCAAGGGCTAAGTCTGGCTTTAATTCTTACCTTTTGCTCCTTATTCCTCTCCCTCTCTCACATCACATTTGTCTAAAAACACCATCATCACCAATCTCTAATCTAGGCTAAAACAAAAAAAGTAAGTGCAGACTCAGAGAGTATCCCATGATCCTGAACAACAGGCTACGTTTGTTGGCTCATGCTCACATCTTACGAGCAATTATACCACATCCTCAGTGTAGATAAGAACAAGAGCAGATCTTGTTTTGCCCCTCCACCATAACACAGCTGTTCCAGCACTTAAGCTTCAACAAGGCACATCCAGCCAATCGGACTGAACCTCGTCACTTCTACATTTCTTTTGCCCTGCCAACTCTAATTTTTCTCTTCCACCTGACCGGTGTTCACTTCTTTGCTCCCTTCTGTCCATCGAGCATGGCTACACTCAAACCTTTAATATAGGAGGACAGTTAGTGTGCTGCTGAGGAATTACCATTTCCAATGAAGGTATTTTTCACATCTAATGCTGCAATTTCTGACCTAAAACCGATGCTATTAAAGTCCTGCCCCTACTTTACCTAACCCATTAACACCAGATTAAAATATGGCCCCTGTCAGGTCAGGTCACCGGGGTCGCTGTCCCTCTTCTGTCTTCTGCTCAGTCGCGTTTGTCCTTTCCTGGGAGGAATCTCCAGCCTGCCTTGAGGACTTAATCAGACTGAGAGCAATGTGATTCCCCAAATAGAAAGACCACATTAGGCTTAGTTAGGAAAGTGCTAAGGACTAATATCTCCTCATCTGTTTATTATGCACCATAAAGACAGTGAGAGTGGGGTTGGAGTGAGAGAAATCCAAGAGTGCTTAATTGCATATTGATGTGAGTAGCGGGAGGCAGAGGCTTGCCCTGCCCCCTGCTGCACTGAGTGGGGGGGGGTTACAATATGTGTAATGCACTTTATAATGCACTAAGAATAAGTAATAATGGCATCAAGAAATCCCAAATTGCATCATTGGTACAGATGAGCGCTCATGATTTATTCATTCAATTCAATATTAATTTTGATCATGTGATGAGTGCCAGAGCAGAGCGGTGCAGCAGCCCACTGATGGATAATGATCTCTGCACTCGGCACACAGCCCCCAGGCCAAAAACACTCAGACGAGTAGTCTTAACATAAGCAAAGTGGAGCCTGTAAACAAACATACAGACAGACAGATAATGACACACACACACACACACACACACACACACACACAAATTCCTTTCGTATAAAATCGGTTAAATGTGCGTGAAGAAAGTGCAAAGAAGGAAGTGGTTTGGCTGACAAAAAAACATAAGAAAAATCCCCGGAGATCATGTGACATTCTTTCTGTGTTCATTCCACCTCAAAGTGTGTTCCTTTATCTTTCAAACAGATAATACAATACAAACACAACATGTTATATTGCCATATAATCATCATCAAATCTTTTAGCTTCTAAAATGTGAGCATTTGCTGCTTTCCTATAATGAATTAAATCTTGTGTTGCAGCTCTACTTTTTTAATATTTAGCAGACAAGTCAAGAATAAGTAAGTATGCAACAGTGTGAAGACTGTGTGACCTCAATCACTTAAAAAAAAATCTAATCAGCCTGCATCAGTCGTTACTATACGTGACCTTGATTCACTTACCGCGGGGCTTTAGTTGACGGTTAAGCAGGTAGCATGTAAAGGCAGGTGGTGATATAGTGGGTTGTATCAAACTCAGGAATGAGATAAACTGATCACTGTTTACAGAATCCAGCAGATGGTGCCACTTCTAATATTTGTGCACACAAGACGGATGCATGAAGCAACATAACTCCCAACCCTTTTATAGCTCACAACCAGTTCAGACAATAGAAAGATCAATATTTGAACTGCATCATCTTCAATGGTACATGGGTCATAAAAACACATACTGTGTTAGCTTATGCACACATGAAATGTAAATGTATATATGGATATGGTAGACTTATAATCAGATAGTATGGTTGTTTGCGTATTTAAGCAGCAACATAAATTCACCAAGCGTGCCAGATACCTTCCTCACACCCAGCGCCAGTTACATTAGGGTGTGGGTGTGTGAGAAACAGATCTGATGATTTACATTATGTGTGGGTTCCTCTGTTATCTGTCTGAATGCACACTTGCGGGAATGCACGACAATGTTCACATTTGTGTGTGTGTGTGTGTGTTTGTGTGTGTGTGAGATTGTGAGAGCTCTCATGTCCTGCCGTGTGTATGTCAACCACACTCATCCTGTATGTCGAGCCACTCGCCTGGGAACCGACGCACTCTACCTCACCCCGTCTCTTCCCCTTTCTTGCTCTCACCCTCTCCTTCTCTGCAAAAAAACCTTTTTTGTGCCGTGAGGTGAAAAAAGTCACACGTCATTTGGATTGGGCACCAAGAACAGGTTCCAACTTGGAGTCATTTCAAAATTACAAAACCAATGGAATCGTTTCTACATTAGAATCGTTTCAAATCCGATTAGTTCCAAATTCAAGTTTTGGTTTCGGGCGCCGCCCGTACTTCCAGGCACTTGTTATGTTGCAGGTGTGGAGCACAGTAGGCGCTCTAAAGTGTGGTTTTATTTTTACGTTGAAAAACCCTGTAAAACAACAATTTTAAAAATTCAACTCCACCCCTCAAAGAATCGAAATAGAGAACTGATAAGAATCGGTATTGAAAGGAGTTGAATTGGAGTCAGAATTGTTCAAATCAAAACAACGTCCAACCCTACACGTCATCCACTACTCCACGCTCACCTGAGCTTTCACGGATTTCTGAAAATACAGACAAAATGTCCCTGAACATGTAGTCCCATGCCTGCTTTATCACATATGCCTTTGCACAGAGATCATTTCCCACCTGCTCGCTGTATGAAACAAGGTCACGGCCTGTTATGATGAGAAAAAAAAGAAAACTATACGTTTCCTTTCGGTGACACAGAATTAGGCCACAGAAAGTGAAAGCATTTGTGCCTGGGTGAAGGACGGTATTATTTAAACATGCTGTAATTGTGTCTCTCCCCATGAGCAGTGAGAACAAAATGGAATAAAATTAGATCAGGAGAGGGTTTATTTTAGTAAAAGAAAGCAGGATAGGGGACTGAAGTGTCGGATTTACAATGCGAGACACACTTCTTTTCCTTGGCTCCTTTCGCTGAATCGCTGTGAGGTCAGAGCGCTCAGCTGAAGCTCCCATTTTTCCTTGATCCATTATTCATTCTTCCCTAGTGGAGCTATGCCTCCATTGCTAATAGGTTTCCACAGCTACACCAGAGCAGTGGTTTCACACACACACGCACGCACACGCACACACGCACGCACAGACACACACATTCCACAATCGATGTCAGATTTGTTCACATCCCATAACACAACTACCACAGCGTAGAGTGATAGCAACAAATTATACGCCTATTGGGGCTAACATAAGCTCATTATGGAGCAGTAACCATGGCAGGCACACATACAGTATGAAAGAAGGGGTTCTTCCTCAGTAAAATCAGCTGGACCCATGGCTTTTTTCCGCAGAACCATTGATCAGCAAGTTAACGAGTAGTCACAAATCAGCGAGAGAGAGGCATAGAAAAGACAGAGTACAACACACCATGACACATGTATACTTTGTAAAGCAGACAAGCAGAAACAGAGATTGTCTCTCTGCTTTTTATCCTCCCATTGCCTCAGCTGATCTGTAAATTCAACCGAATCCGAGCATTATGCCCACTCTACTGTATATCAACTAACAGGCTACTGCAAACTCCAGAAAATCCAAATTAGAAAATAAAGGGAATGAATGATTGTGTTTGCAAAACACCATTACCCTGGTGGGATGGCTCCTCTGGCAGTGCCCATGGAAATGCGCTGGGTGCCCGGCCTGTTCAGGTTGTTCTGTCCGTTGATGGTGAGAGCGTGGTGGCCATTTGTAGATGAAAGAGATGGCATCAAGGGGGAACAGGGGAAGTTGGCAGTGGACAGTGGCAACTGCACCTGTTCAGCTTTGGCTTGCCCACCTCCCATACTTATGTTAATGTTGTTGGGGCGGAGGAGGCGGATGTGGGAGACCAGAGGGAGGTTCCAGCAAAGGTGTTGCTCTGCCGTACAACAGCGAGAGTTCCTGTAGCGCCGGGGTTTCCTACTGTCCCACCAGAGCTTACGCCGCTGGGACGCCAGAATAGCATTGGAGGCGGCCCGCGTGCTGTTGACCAGGATGCACTGCTGGCAGGAGCAAGGCTGGCCGGAGCTGGCTCCCACAGGCCACGACTGTGACTTGGGGATGGAACCCATGATGAGCGGGTATGCCAGGTCCATGCGTCTCTCGCAGGCGCCGCTTGCGCTGGCTCTGCCTGTTGGTCTGACACATGCTGTTGAAGTCAATGAGGTAGCAGAACCCTAGAGAGGTCAGGTCAAGCCAGGGGTGCTGCTTTCGTAGGGCGTTCTGGATGGTCACACAGATCTCCATGTCATACGGCGTCCACGAGCCGCTGTCGTTCTCCCACTCCCACACCACACCTTTCCCTGGGGCAGACGATGGCTCGTAGAAGTTCCTCTGCACTGGTCTCATGGTGCCTAAAATGAAAGGTCAGAAGAGAGAGAGAAGGCATGAGGACAATCACAAACAAATGTAGATGTACAGTACATGTCTTACATGTCTATGTAGGCAGGACATGCAAAGGAGTAAAGAATGTATTGCAGTATGTCACTTCCATAAAGTTGGTGGACTTGCAAGAGATAGATAAAAACAAGGCATGGATGTTTGGTCTTTAATGTGGGTCAAGCTCTAAGAACTCCTACATTTTAATGGGAATGGATAGCATCTTTCCTCCTCTGTCCAAATCTTTCAAAACACCACAAGTCCAGGTTGTATTTGTGCTTAACTCTAAAGACAAGTCTCAAGCTAAGCTGAGATAGCAAAATGAGCTTCATGTGTAAAATCGGCTGTGTTCCCCTTTAAATATGCAGTAGGTAAGACTTAGAATTAAAACTAACTTTCTGTCATATTTGCTGAAACTGATCCCATATTCGAGTAGTACTACATGAAGCATGTAATTTAAAGGGTGCCATGCCACACAAAACCATTTTTGAAATATATTAGGTCCAAATGTGTTTGTGTTATGTTGTGGATGTGAAAATGAACTGCTACAGCCTCTGTCAGCTCTAGCCACTGAAAAGAAATAAGTGGAGAAATCAGGCCAATTACAAAAGCTGGTCAGTCTGTCAAGTTACCTGAGCTCATTACTATTCATGAGCTTACCCAGTTGCGCTGGGTAAAGGATACTAATAGCCAGGCTCTCATTGGCTAGCTGTTATCCAATCAGAGTCAAGCAGCTTAGCTCATTGAATATTAATGAGAACTACCATTTCATCACATTAAAGCTCTGTGAAGAGAACAAGCCATTCCTTTGACAATTAATAAAGTAAATTATTAATTGTGGTAATGATAACTAAGAGAAACAAAACATCAATAGTGACATGATCTGGAGACAAGATGCAGTTGTAAAGCTGCTTTGGTTTCAAGCACATCAAGTGAGCTAACAAGTGTTGAGACAGCAACTCGCCCAACTGATAAAGATGAGGTGGAACACTTCTACACTCTACCTGCCTGGGGAATGTGGTTGCAAAACTACAGCATTAATTCAGTGGCTCAAGATACAAACAATTTGTTAAGAGTGTCGGTGTGAACGCTAGTGAAATCGCTCCTGTCAAGAAACTTTGACTGTGTATTATATTGCATGCATGGCATTTCAGGAACACAGACATCACACCCACAATCCCCTGCTGGGTAAGTCTACAGTTCCTTATGGCGACAGGAAGGAGTAGGACGCATAGCCAGTAGCATTGTACCTCTGTCACTCTGCTAATGGCCACTCGGTTTCCACCTCCATTATAACAAAATTACTGTAGTCACAAGGGAAATCAGACACCTTAGCCTATCCATCACCCCTGCTGCATGTCGGCAACGGTATCCAGGCACTCCGACAGAGACCGCCACCCCCTCCTTTCCCCACCTAATTTAACGGGTAAATGCACCCTCCACAGCCAGGGAGTACCAGGGTGATAATGGAAGGATGGGAGTGTGTGCAGAGGATGAATGGACGTGGGAATGAGTAGAGGGGTTGGTGGGCAGCAGTAACCCCTCATCCGGTAGCCTGGTGCTAGCTCTGGAGAATAAAATGCATCAGCAGAATGAGCAAGTCTGACCTTGAGTCGCTGCTGCAGACTGCTGCTGAAGGACTCAGCTTGATGGCTAATTTCATTTGGAGCTGCTGAGAATCGCACACACGCACGCCAAACGCATGCACTGATGACTGCTCAGTGAGCCAGCTGCCTGTGTCTCTCACGTCTCCACTCAGTTCAGCCATGCAAAACTTTTTCTGCCAGTTGCGTCTGTGCCTGCTTAAGGCATGCTTGCTTGATTTCTTGCCCCCCCCCAATTAATGATTAAAGGCTAGCCATACGTCTGAACACTTTATCAGTGCGTGTTTCTGGCCACAATCAATATATGTGGCACAGCTCTACACAGTCTTGGTCAGTGGTAGGTTTAACGCAAGCTTCATTATTGTTTGAACATGTGGAGATGTGTTATGGCCAGGAATTATTTCAAACATCTCAACTTTGGTGATAAAGAAGGATAAACAGTAGCTCTCTTTGAAAGCCTATTAGTATTTGTAATTGTTCATGAGAGCTCTGACGGAGCCTGATGCTTGAAATGTGCTCAGCTGACAGATTTTCTATAAACAGTTCAGCGGGCTCGGAGGGATGGGTGTTTGGCAATCACATTTCTCCACTGTAGTTAAAGTGAGGTGAGGACAGCCTCGTTGCTCAGCATTCACAGACCAAGCCACAGTTTGTGACTCTCTTGTATTACCATTACATTTGAGTCACAGAGCCAAGCACCTAATTTCCCAAAAAATAAATACCCGGTGAATTTTGAAAAACCAACAGGGTTTACCAGTACTTACTGCTGTTCATCTAGAAAGTACTTCTAAAAAACTCAAACACTCCTCTAACCATCTGGATAAAAAAATACTGTATAAAATCTGTTGCACAATAAAAAAGAAGAAGATTTTAACAGGTTTCTCAAGTTTTCAAAATATCAACAAATATTGATGTTTAAGAAAATCTGATCTTTAGTTCTGTAACTTGAATGTTATACATGCAGAGCACAAACTGGGAATGTCATTGAGCATATTTAGTCGTAAGTTAAAGGGAAGGTTTAACATTTCTGGAAAGTTATGTCTCTTGTTTATTCTGCACAATGTCATTGTTACATTTATGTTTGTGTACCAATAAAAAACAAATGCGATATAACATGTTAATTAGGGCTGAACGAAAAAATCTAATTGCATTTATTCTGCCAGATTTTGCAACTATGATTCGATTTGTATTCATTTCTTTTAAAAGTTTAGCTAAAGTTCAATATAAACTATGTAACAGATAAAACATGTCATTGGAACATTATAACATGACACCATAACTGTTCTATATCTTCATATGAATTTCCAGCAATAACTGATATGTGACATTATTCCAGCATTTATCATATAAAAACTTTAAATATAATAATAAAGAGGAATAAATAATGTTTCACCAAATGTTACACCAAGCAGTCAACCAAATATTACACATTTGAATAATCGCAGCCTTCACCATTAGCTAATCACAAAATGCTCTAAGCAATTTTGGGTGACGGCAATATATCAATGTTGTATTGATATTGCGATATGAGACTAGATATTGTGTTCAATTTTGGATATATTGTAATATCATAATATGGTAAGTGTTGTCTTTACCTGGTTTTACAGGCTGCATTACAGTAAAGTGATATCATTTTCTGAACTTGCCAGACTGTTCTAGCTGTTCTATAATTTACCTTTACCAGAGGTGGGTAGTAACGTTACATTTACTCCGTTACATTTACTTGAGTAAGTTTTGAAAAAATTGTACTTCTAGGAGTAGTTTTAAATCACTATACTTTTACTTGTACTTGAGTAGATTAGTGAAGAAGAAACTGTACTCTTACTCCGCTACATCAGGCTACAATGAGCTCGTTACTTTTTCTTTTTACCTCTTTGGTATTCTATGCGTCATCGTTTTACCCCAGCATACGTCTCATTTAATGTTTTATTTTGACAGAGAGTCTTCCGCTGAAGGCTCTACCACATGACTGTGTTTCACCAATCAAACGTCGTTGTGTAGTCACGTGACCATACTCGATCTCAGCGGCGGGACAGGTTAGCTTTACAGTCGTAGCAAAACAAAGATGTCAGAATCAACCGTCGCCAAGGCAACGCAGACCAGGAGGAACTCCCCCCGGCCTCATAGTGAAAGCATGTTTACCTTAGGAAAAGTGTGAAACAGCAGCTACATTGTGCGGCGTCTTCTGTGTTGACCAAAACAAACGGACATGTGAGCATTCAAAAACTCAACATCTAACCTGAGGAAACGTAGCGGTAGTTTTAGTTTTTGCTGTGGATAGGTGGATGTTTGTCTTTTAGGTTACATACAGTATGTTTTCCACATGCAGTATCCATCAAATTTGATGTGACAAGTCTCTCACTTAAGCTCTTTTGTAAGTAATAAATTAATTTTAATTTATTTTATTGATTTGGATGAACTATAATTTGCCTAAAGATGATTATTTTGTATTTTTGTCTGTCTGATTGATGCTTGTGTTAAGAAATAAATCAGGCGTTACTCAACAGTTACTCACTACTTGAGTAGTTTTTTCATCAAGTAGTTTTTACTCTTACTCAAGTAATTATTTGGATGACTACTTTTACTTGAGTCAAATTATTCTGAAGTAACAGTACTTTTATTTGAGTACAATTTTAGGCTACTCTACCCACCTCTGACCTTTACCCACTAAATCATGAAATCATTTCTGGAGACTATTTATCAAAAATCTCACTGTGTAAATAACATTTTGTTAAAGCACCAATAGTCAACCATACATTATCGTCGCAATATGGACATTGAGGTATTTGGTCAAGAATATCGTGATATTTAATTTTCTCTATATCGCCCAGCCCTAGGTGACGTTACTTCTTGTTGACATTCAAAGTTTTTTAAACAAAGAAGCCTAGCTCGCTCCTCCCCCTCCCTTTCGTGCACTAACCCCCAACCCTCACCCTCAATTTCTTTTTTGTCGGTTATTGGCTGGAGCGGTGGAAGACTGTTTGTGAATGTTTCGTGGTGCAAGTTGGCACAGATTGTTGTTGTTGCTGTTTGTGGAGCCTGAGGCCTGAACTACCAAACAATATTTGGCGTTAAGCGAGGTAACTTCAGGTTCAACTCAGGGTTTTTTTCTGTATCATGACGATTGGATCACTTGTTACCGGGTTAAATCGCCGTGGTAACTTATGCTGAAAACCTAGCCTGGTTGGGAGCAGGTTCTGTTGGGAATTAGAGATCAACACATGTAAAAGCAGTCCCTACTGACCAATCAATACTCAATTGATGGAGCCTCACTGCATGGAGGAGAGAGGTGAGCTCATAAAAGTTAAAAAAAATTTAGAGACTGACAACCTGTTAACATTCCTGATTGGTATCTTTTATGAAGATATAGATTTTAAGCGGAAGGAATTATTCATAGGCTATTTGTGTTTTACAATGATAAAAGTACTGATTATTTAAATGGAGTCTG
>JAEKDQ010000317.1:0-63682 GCA_026937815.1 Etheostoma perlongum
ATGAGACACAACAGCATCTCTTGATGGATTGTTTTAGAGCTAAAGAAGTCTGGGACAAACTTAAAGTGTGTGGTGTGAAATTTAATGTGACTTATAAAAGTGTAATGTATTGTAAAATGGACAAGAGTGTGCTAGAGAGAGATAAAGAACTTTTACAAATTATAATATGTATAGTGTGTCTCAAACTATGGAGGACCAGGTGCTGTATGACTATAAAACAGATAACCATAACCAGCGATGAAGTTTGTAAGCAGGTACTCACTGAGCTGAGGAGAAGAAAAACCCTGGATAAAAATCACCTCCTGCCTTGGGACATTATCAATCTGTAACGCTTTGTACTCTTTAGCACTTTAGTCTGTTCTTTGCACTTTAGCACATGCACTTTAACTACTCGTTGCATTTTATAATGTAATTTGTTATGTATTGTAACTTGTTGATTGGCGATCTTAATTTTTGCTCTCTAATGTATGATATGTATTTTGTAAAACGTATAACATGTATTTTGTATAAACTTCAATAAAATTCTTTAAAAAAAAAAAAAAGCAAGGGAGGAAAAGGACTCGGTAAAGGAGGCGCTAAGCGTCACCGTAAAGTTCTCCGTGATAACATCCAGGGAATCACCAAACCCGCTATCCGCCATCTGGCTCGCCGCGGCGGAGTGAAGCGTATCTCCGGTCTGATCTACGAGGAGACTCGCGGTGTGTTGAAAGTCTTCCTGGAGAACGTGATCCGTGACGCCGTCACCTACACCGAGCACGCCAAGAGGAAGACTGTGACCGCCATGGATGTGGTCTACGCTCTGAAGAGGCAGGGCCGCACGCTGTACGGCTTCGGAGGATAAACCAGATCCTAAAAAAAACTACAACACATCGGCTCTTTTAAGAGCCACCCACGTTATCTAAAGACCCTTTCTTATTATATAAACAATGCGACCCGAACTAATGAAAGTGCTTTAATAAGCGGTGTTTAATAAGTTAAAATAGATATTACCTGACAACCACCACAATGTGTTAAATAACAACACAACAATGTTTAGGTTTGACAGTTCCATTTATATCTGGCACTTTATCTGATATAAACATAAGGTATAGAAACAGATTTATAGTAAGATATAGTATAGAGAACCAAAAACACTTTCCAGTTATTGAATAGGCTGACATAAAAATCCCCCAATGACGTAGGATAACGGCGACCCTGTTGTATTGAAAAAGTTACCATGTGCATTCAGCTGTAGTTTTGTATTTTCCATTAATTATTATTATTAATGATAAACTGACGCCATAGTTTAGCCTTTCCCCATAACCACCGTAAGTAAAGTCGATGGAGTTGGTAAATATTCTTGGAAGGAAGATGTTGTAACCCAGACACATTATGTGCGTGTAGATTAGAAAACCAATGACTTAGTAAAATATTCTTCCTATAAAATCATTGTCACTTTGTTTTATTTCTAGTTTCTTGTGTACGCTCATGGTCTGTGCATGTTTACACAAAGACCGGATGAGATATTGTGAATTGCACTTGACAGCTGTACTCTACAACATTCATAAACGTGCTTAAAGGAAGAAAAGAAAAAACAAAGGAGGCAGAATGAATGAAACTATGTACTGGATGCATGAATATGCACTGCTTAGTTTCATTGGTCAAGTTTTCTAATTTGTTTTATTTGATTTTTTTGTGGTTATGTAGCCTATAGAAGGCATCTATAATTTATAATTTGTAAATCTGTAAAAACTTTGTTAAAGCTATTTAAAAAAAACGTGTTCGCGCATGCTCAGTCTCAGTCACAATAATATAATGTATATATATTTAACCTGAAATTCATCTGATATAGCTGTATCATCAGCTAGCCGGCAACGTTTTATTTATTTTTTTATTTTATTAAGGTCAGTAGTTGTAACAGTTGTTGCATTTTTAACATGCTCATGTAACGCTCACAATACACTTTGTCGAGTGCACCAAACATTGGAATCAAACGGTCAAGAAATAATGGAGCAAAGTCACATTTATAATAAAGTCTTGATTTTTCTGGTTTTGCTTTAGTGTTTCTAATATTTTAGAAGAAGGCGAACAACAAGGAGCTGACAAGGCAGCTAGTAAGGAGAAGGTTATGGATTTTAAAGTTATCCCTTAAATCATATAAATTGAAATAGCAAGCTAGTAAATGCATTCATTTTTGGTTCAGTTCCTATATTAGGTTTGAGATTTGAGATCAATTTAGGTGAGATTGCCTTCTCACCTAAACTGAACCGAACTCTGCACTTGGGAGTGAACCAAGACCCCGTTTCCATGCGGACCAGAGTTTGGTTGTTAGGTCCGCACCAGACCAGTTTGAATGAGCTGTCACCTAGGTTGCACAATTTATCGCAATTGTAGTGAAATCTCAATATGGAATATTTTTAATGGCAAAATATGTGTTAATTGTGATAATGTGTTAGTATGGATGTATATCCACATGGGAGGTCTCAAACTTCATATAACAGACCTGTTTTGTTTGGTTTCTTTTGTGTTAGCTTAAATGAAAAAGCTCACCACGTTGTGCTAGCTTGCTAGCCTGGTTAGCATAGCTTGATAACCTAACTTTATGATACAAGCGTGACAACATTAAACTGAATAATTTTTAAGTATCTTTTAACCTATGTGTCCTTGTTCAGTGTATTCAAAATATCACTGTTGCAGTCAGAACCAGGGTTGTGTAGGCTACAGCAGAAAAGAGAATATTAACCTGTGTTTGGAGGCCTATCATGTCAAACCAAGGCAAAAAGAAGCTGTTAAAGTCATTATGAGAAACCTCAAAAAAATAACTCTTAAAATAATGACATTGTATCCTATGTATCGTTATTTTGAAGAAGTAGATAGTATGCCTATCATTATTTTGAGATAAAAAAGGCTTGTAGGTTTCTAATTATAAAGACCTATAGTCTTTTGTCATCACATTGGCGTAAAGTGGCTTCCATAGAGCTATATTATCATCTGAAGCTTTAAGTGTCAAATTTTCCAACATATTTGCGATCCCACATTTCCTTTATTAACCAACAATATTGTAAATAATTGTTACCTGATAAAATCATGGTACAAAAAGATTGAGGAAAACTGAAGATGTTTGCAGTCAGAGTCAGGGCTGTGTACAGCAGAAGAGAAGAAGAAGAAAGAAATTAACCTGTGTTTGGAGGCCCATCATGTCAAATCCATCATGTGAAAGATCAATGCCAGCGGATAAACCTGTCAGCCTTCACACCCAGCACTCAGTGTGTTTACCACCACTGAAAACCGTTCCATTTTAAACTAAATAAAACACATTAATGCAGTGATTTCACTTTAATTGTATCCTCACACATATCCGCTTACTTGAACATCACTGACACATTTAATTCACATTACTTTTAAATATTTTTAAAGACAAAATGTGAGGAAAACTCGCGCTGCGAGTAGTCCAAAATGACTGTGTATTCGAAAGGTTTAAAGCCTCCTGTAATCAAATAAATAAGTCCTCGTCACCAAACATGAGCTCAGTGTGAAGAGGGGAAGGTTTTCTCTCCGCTAGAACAACTATTGTGCTTTAAAACGTTTTTCTTCTATGCATTTTATCCCCAAATTGTGAAGGAGAAAACACAAAGTGTCGCCACATTTTCAGAAGGGCAGTGGAGCTGCTGTGGGTTGACTCTCCACGGTTCTCATGTGCTTTATATAGGTCCCGCCTCGCGCCTGAGCTGAACACAGCAGATTGTAACTCGACAGAGAAAAGCAGACATGGCAGAAGAAGCTCCAGCAGTTCCCGCGGCCAAAGTCCCGGCTAAAGCCCCCAAGAAGAAGGCAGCTCCCCGGGCAAAAAGTGACGGACCTTCCCTCCCGAAGCTCATCCTCGACGCCGTGACTGAGGCTAAGGATCGTAAAGGCACCTCGCTTCCGGCTATCAAAAAAGACGCTGGCCACCAAAGGCATCGACCTGGAAAAGTCCAACAAGCGCATCAACACCGCGGTGAAGAAGCTGGTGACCGACGGAAAGCTGGTCCAGAATAAAGGGATTGGCGCTTCCGGGTCCTTCAAGCTCCCCAAGGCTCAGCCTACAGCAGCCAAGACCGGCAAGAAAGCTCCCGTTAAAGTGAAGAAACCCGCTGCCAAGTCCCCGCAGAAGAAAACCGCAGCTAAGAAAACACCTGTGAAGAAGACTGCAGCCAAGAAAACCGCCGCTAAGAAACCAGCAGCCAAGAAACCCGCAGCCAAGAAGTCTCCTGTGAAGAAAGCGGCCAAAAAGCCAGCAGTGAAGTCTACTCCAAAGAAGGCTGCCCCTAAAAAGGTCGCGAAGAAGAAGACCCCTGTGAAGAAAGCTCCGGCAAAGAAAGCTGCAGCGAAGAAGTCCAAGAAGTAAAGTGGCTCTTTAATCTGCACTCAGTGCACCAAAAGGCTCTTTTAAGAGCCACCACAGACTCCCCAGAGAGCGGTTTTCCTACAACATCATGTCTGGTTTCTATTCAATCAAAACACGTTGATCTAAAAATGGTAATAAATATGTAATGTAGTTTTAGTTAAATAAATCCAAACTTTTCAAATAACAAAATAATCAGAATATATTTCCCACCCGAGTCCTTCAGAGCTTTATCTCCCGATCAGCACAAGATGGCGCTAACATACAAGTGAGTAACACTACATCTTCTGAATTTAGCCACAAATTAAAGAAAGATTTCTCTTTTCATCGTTTTATTCATTCAAAACACGTTGCTCTACATGAAATATTCAGGTTAATAGTAATTTATTTGCTGTTAATATTAATATGCTACATTTTCAAACTTAAAAATGTGAATAGAACATTATTTAATTATATATTATATACATAGCCTATATTAAAATGAATGCATGGGTTCATATTCAAAAGAAGAAGCATGTAATGATCAACACTATTGTTTAACCAACTTCATACTCAATGGATCTTTGTCAGATTGTAAATCAGATTATGACACACACCTTTTTGATTTTGAATATATTGCGGTCCCATTGAGATTAATCCTGTTTTTCTAGAGAGACAAGAATGGCAACGGCATACATTTTAAAACCACAGTTAATATTATTGTAATATACAAAAGGAGAAAACAATTTGTAATCGACCCTCTATTTAATCAATTTAATACCTGATTCCTTGATTGTGTTTCAGATCTCAATGGGACATTTATTTAATATGGAGGTAAAACCTTTAGGGTATTAACAGTTTTCAAGGAAGACCTGGTTAAACATTTACAAAATAAGCATAGATATCTATGAAACTGTGTAGTCAAGTGTGATTTGATGACACAATATTTTATTAACAGTTTTCAACGTCCACTTAGACAATTTGTGTTCTGACATATTGTTTTAAACCGGGATGGGCTACGTAAACTGTCAGATTAGAAAGAAATTAACTATAATAATCCCAGAGTAGCCTACACATGAAAATGTGTAATAAAATGATACACAAGGATTACTTCAAAATAATAAAATTTAAACCTAAAGTTACTTAATGCTTAGTAAAATGTGTGAGAAATCATTTTTCTTCATGAAATAAGAATCAAGTGCTCAATTCAATCATAACATAATCTAAGCTTTATCTTATTCCTATTATTATTTCATGTATATCGTATGTATGTATATTATATGCTAGAATTTAATTTATATTTATATTCTGTGCTCTGTGACTGATTTTGCTGCTGTAACACCATAATCTCCCATTTGTTTTAGGATCTATGAAGTTACCATACTAAGAAACTCACACAAGTACCATATAATGGAAGAAACTAATTGTAAAAAAAAGAAAGTACATTAGCCCAAATACAAACGTTTTCTGTCTGTCTGTCTCTTTTCTGTTCCAATGCGTAGCCTATTTATTTAACACTGATGCAGCTGCTCTGTGAGTTTTACTTTGTCCAATGGTTACGCATCTACAACCCGCGGTATATCTCCCGGTCTGGACCAATCAGCGCCGCCTTGGCTCCGGCAGTTCCACACATAGACATAATAAAGAGTAGACGCCGCATCGACCACTACTGCTATTGGCGCTGACGAGATTTGGGGCCGCCATCTTGGACCGGTCACCCGCTCCACTCAGTGTAATGGGTTTGGCAGGTGCAATGAGCTGTCAGCGCGCGTTTAATTAATCAATCTCACTGAATACCCAACTGATTTTAATGTTTTTTTTGCTACAAAGGTCATACATGTAGCTATGATACAGGACACATGATTAGGCGTATTTTAATATTCATAGTGTGCTTAACAGTAATAGAATATTCTGATATGATATAAAGTCACCAGACGTCCGAGATCAAAACTGGAAACATAATCCCCGAAAAGGGAGAGCAACGGGGATATTTCCAGTTTGACTATAAATCTGATTGAAAAACCTAATGTTGTGTCTTTAAAAAAAAGAACAAGGACAGAGGTAGTTTTTTTTTCTTCTGTATTTAGTCAGGGGACAAAAACGGGGGGACTGTCCCTAAATAAACGAGGACGTCTGGTCACCTTAGACCAGACATCCTCGGTGTATCTATCATTTGTAAATGATAGGTATTTGCAAAATACCCCTACATCACATATATGATGTAGGCTATAATAGGTATAAATACCCTGTACATCACATCACATCAAAGAACAAGGACAGAGGTAGTTTTTTTTTCTTCTGTATTTAGTCAGGGGACAAAAACGGGGATAAATACATATCTCTATGTATCTATATTTGTAAAATAGGTATTTAAAGTACCCAAACAAATCACATATATGATGTAGGCTATAATAGGTATAAATACCCCACATCACATATATGATGTAGGCTATAATAGGTATAAATACCCCTACATCACATATATGATGTAGGCTATAATTTACATCACAATATGATGTAGGCTATAATAGGCCTACAAAACCCCTACATCACATATATGATGTAGGCTACAATAGGTATAAATACCCCTACATCATATATGATGTAGGCTATAATAGGTAAAATACCCCTACATCACATATATGATGTAGGCTATAACAGTGCTATAAATACCCCTACATCACATATATGATGTAGGCTATAATAGGTATAAATACCTATTATAGAAAAATAATTTCACACACATTATAAATGATAATATAATGTATGTAATAATATATGATAGGAAGAAGAAACAGATAGTGACAAAAGTCAGATATTTAAGTACAAGAAACAATATGATTATATTATTAGAGTCTAAAGCTTTTTTATATTTGTCTCTCTCTCTGTCAATACGCACACAACACAAGCACACAACACAATAGAACAGTACTACCACGTTGTTCTGCATCAATTGCCTCCCAGACCTTGACATTTAGCAGCCCCCTCCAGAGGGGGGGTGGCTGTGGCTCAGTGGTAAGCGGTTGCCTGCCAATCGGAAGGTTGGTGGTTCAATCCTTGGCCCTGCAGTCCAAGAAGCATGTCCTTGGGCAAGACACTGAACACTGTTGTTTATGCTGCTTCGGATACTCAATGGAGTCTTTTTATGTGAAAGCAGATTGGACACACAGCCTTTTTGAATGGTGAATGTATCCTCCCACACACACACACACACACTAGACACTAGGGTATGAACGCATATTTTTTAAACATATATAAAATTACAAAATAGATTCATAACAAATTAAACAAGTTTTCTTAAACACAAGGTTTATTTTAACTGAAATTTATATTGGACTGGTCCAACATGAATAACTAAGGACCATGTTACAGAACAGGACGGGTAAAACTGGTTGGGTATAACAGTTTACATGGAAATGGTTAAACATTTACAAAATAAGCATAGATACCTATGAAACTGTAGACAAGTGGTTCTTGGTTGACAGTATAAAATATATAAACAAAGTTTAATATAAATAACTAAGGACCATGTTTCAGAACATACGGGTTCTACTGGTTGGACAGTATAAAATAAATAAATAAAATAACAGGACAGCTCCACATGAAAATAAATAAAATGCATACTTATTGCGATTTTCGAAAATAATAAAACCAGCTGTCTCAGCTCTTATTAATAAGTATTTGGCCAGATATTTTTCTTTTTATGTTGTGTTGAATCTGTGCTCAATTCAATTGCTATTGAAAAGGCTATATAATATATATATATATATATATATTCTATCTATCTATCTATGTATTATATTATATCCTAGAATTTAATTCAAACAAATATTCTAAACCAGAGACATTTCCCAATGCTGTAACCACCATAATCATCATTAGTGTTTTTTAGGATCTATAACTTACCATACTAAGAAATTTTCAAAACACATATAATGGAAAAATAATTCACAGAACCCAGAAAGAAAGAAAGTACATTAGATAAATAAAAAACGTTTTCTGTCTGAGCAGGAATATTCTGTTCCAATGCGTAGCATCTTTATCTTCTGATGCAAGCTAACTGTGAGTTTGACCGGTCCAAGATGGCATCTACAACCCGCGTGTCTCCTGGTCTGGACCAATCAGCGCCGCCCTTTAATATGTCTATGGTTCCACAGAGCGAGACAGAGATACATCAGAGGAGTGGCTACACTATGACGTGTTTGCTAATTTGTTTTACTAAGGAATGTGTTAATAAGATAGACATAAAGAAGAAAAGGATTGTTTTTGCCCTCTTTCTTCCTGTGGATGGTGTATTTTGTTGCATTATGCATGACCATTTTAGCCATGCAAAAATTATTGCAGATTTGTAATGAGGCAAAAATAGTAGAACAATTAGACAGGATACCATATAATTCCCTGATTCTGGTCGATGTGGCAGTCATCCCATTATCCTCTAATCTTCTGCACTTAAACCGTAATTTTGTGTTTTTATTAGGACATGCTTTGTAAAGTCAACGCTGGTCTCAACAATTGTTTAATGTACTTTAATACACTTTCCTTGTGAAAACTTCAACAGAAATTGTTCCCCAATCAGAATAACAACATCCAGTATCTGCATGAGGACACCTTTTGCAACCGTCATGATCGCAACTTCATCCGCCGTAACCTGGAGGACATCCGTCTGGATGGCAACCCGCTGAACATCAACCTGTTTGCCCCAAGTAGCCCTGACTGCAGACCCGCAGACCTCAATGTGGGCGGGGGGTTGAGGGGCAGGGGTTGACGGGGGGCGGCCAAACTGTCTCCAACCGTCCACTACCCAACTCATTTAATACAGTGTGCGAAGAGGGACAAGAAACCTTAATGGATGTGGTGAAATGCAGCGATTTAAAAAATGAACTTAATCTTTAGTTTTAAAATTATGAAATACAATATTGAAACATTTCACAAAACATTAAATTACCCCAATAATGCATTAAATGATGAAAAAAGTGGAATATTTGAATGTGTATTTATCATAATCATCTGTAACCTGATACGTTCTTAATGTTATCAAAATTAAAGGATCATGAGATATATATATATATATTATATAATGTATATAATGTGTATATTTATATATATATATATATATATATATATATATATATTATATATTATATATATATTATATATTATAAATATATATATAATAACACCAATAATTCTGAAAATAAGTTTAATAACATATATATACAACCATAATAACAATAATTAGATTAGATACTTTATTCATCCCACAGCGGGGACATTTCCTTGTTACAGCAGCAAAAAAGCAAAACAAACAAACAAACAAGTAAACACACAAGAAAAACAGGCAAACAACAGACAATGAGCAGAAGTTAGACTGAAAGTAAAGTGGCGTCAAATAAAGGTTTTATAAAGTGAGGTTGCCATAGTACAAGAAACAATATTGCAGTGTAAGTGAGTGACGTTAAAATTAAATTGAATATGTAATTAAAGTAATAAAGCAAAAAGTAGGTAACCATAATATAAATTATATTTACCTGTGATCATAAATAATATTGAAAAAAGTAAGTACTTGTAATGTAAAAATATAAATACAGATAATAAAGATATACAGAGAGTGTGTGGAGTAAATTAAAAAAAAAAACAGGGACAGAAACTCCAACATTATCAGGTGGTGCAGGTGTTGTAGAGTCTGACAGCGGCCGGGATGAAGGACCTGCGGTACCTTTCCTTCTTACATCGTGGGGGTATCAGTCTGCTGCTGAAGGAGCTGCTCAGGGACCCCCCAGTGTCATGTAGGGGGTGAGAGGTGTTGTCCATGATGGATGTCAGCTTAGCTTACATCCTTCACTCCCCCACTTTCTCTATGGGGTCCAGAGGACAGTCCAGGACAGTCCAGGACAGGGCTCACTCTCCTGATCAGTCTATTGAGTCTGCTCCTGTTCCGGTCCGAGCTGCCCCCCCTCCAGCAGACCACAGCATAAAGGATGGCAGAAGGCCACCACAGAGTCATAGAAAGTCCTGAGGAGAGTCCTGCACACTCCAAAGGACCCGAGTCTCCTCAGCAGATGGAGGACTCTGGCCCTTCTTGTAGAGGTCATGGGTGTTATGACAATAATGACAAGAACTATAACAATCATACTGGTCTGTGTCTCATTAACTCTCAAGGAACATGGCATTTATTTTTAAATTGTGTTAATCAATACAATGTTTGAAAAAGATTTCCAAGTCCTCTTGGTATTGAAAGGTAATTAGGAAGTCATCCTTTTCATTTCCATCATACTGTTTATTAAATATTGAACAACAAACTAGCATTAAATTAAAACAAGCAGGCAAATAGTAAAAATGTTAATGAAATATTGATGTTCACGTCATCTTTTTGGCCATCTCCTCTTTAGAGCTATGTGAGTCAATGATATCCATTCATTATATAACACATGTAACATAATTATCATTGAGACAATTGATGTTAAAATATAAAGTGAAGCCTTAGTAATTTTATAGACACTTACATCATAGGAAAGTTTTCCAGGAGAACTTTGCACCACCATCTCCTTATTTGTTCCCCAAAACATAGTTTAGTTCTGCTCATAACATGAGACAGAATATTTCACAATTCTGTTTAATTGTTTTAAGTTTTCAACCACACTGCCCAACAGTTTGAATCAACACATAACGTCTGCCATGTAAAACAAGACTGAGTTATTTCCTTTTTTCCTTTTCAAGCTGTTACTTTAGAGTAATAATTCATGTTATAAACATGTTTAACAAAAGGAAATAAATCACATTAACAAGCCCTAAAGCATCATTGGCCATAAATAGAGAAAACCACGAGGGGAAAAAAATTGTCAACAGTAACAGCTGATATAGAAACGCGCCTGCAGCTCTGTAGCGTTATGAATCGATTATTTTAATCCATATATCTCATATAACGACATATCACCTTCACACACCTTAGGCCTACTGTTAACCTCTGGCGGTCCTACACAATAAAACTCGCTAAAACAGAAGACCACTGGTTGAGTTGCGGGCTCATTCACTGAAGACAGATCTACACTGAAGACAGATACACTGAAGACAGATCCACACTGAAGACAGATCTACACTGAAGACAGATCTACACTGAAGACAGATCTACAGGCTATCATCCATACACTGAAGACAGATCTACAGGCACTAGCACCTGCACTGGTTGCGCTAGCGCGCTAGTCCTGGGGTTGCAGAGACAAAGATGTGCTAGGTGTTGTGGATCTGAGCTCTCCTTCATCTCCTGGTTGCAGATGATTCAGAGACCGTCCATGCACACAACGACTGTAACATTGTCCTTCAATGGAAATAATTTCCACACTTTCAGATTACTTGGAGCTAGCATAGACAGTTAAAGAAGGGAGCTAGCCATCCACTCCGAACCTCAGCCTGCTCAACTTGTGCAGAAACATTAAAATAGACATAACCAGCTTTTTTTAAATTGTTTTTGAAAACTAAACAACTATAAAAGTCACACTTACTCACACTATTTATTGTTTGAAAAGGGCTGCCCGAAGCGTGGGTGCATACCGCTGAATTCACTCTGATATTAAGATGAATTGACAGGGTCAAATGCTGGAAAGTGGGCGTGGTTAAATGTTTAACTCCGCCCCTCAACGTGTCTGCGGGCTTCTCGTTTTCCCGGGCCTACTGCTGCCTGCCACGCTTGCCTGTAGGGAATCACTGGCAGCTGCACAATTAGAAAAATGGGTGTTTTGACAACCCATTCTCAGTCACAACTCGTAAAATACGGACACTTGGGCAGTGCCTCCTAAGGAGTGCACAGGACAGAGGAGCTCCGCTGCGCTTTAAGATGATGTAGTATTAACTCTTGTGTTGTCCTCCGGTCAAACTGACCCGTTTCAATGTGTTTTAGATCATAAATATGAATTTCTTTCAACAAAATTGCCCAAAAAATAACATGGATGATTCCATACAACATTCTTCAGGTAAAATTAATCATAACTTTCATTGAATTTTTCGGGTGCTTTAATCTTATAGCATTTGAATTTTTTCAATGGTTTCAAAACACTATCCGGACTAAACTTTGACATATACCCAACTGATATCCACTCAACATCCTCTGATCTTAATTAGTCAAAATAATAAAAACATTTCTGCTTTTTTTTTAACTAAAAACGTATGTATATTATTAAACCATCTCAGGTTTTGAAAAAGCGCCAAAAAGCTGGAAAAAGCAATTTTGACCTGGAAGGAAAAGTTTTTGGTTGACGGGATGACAACACAAGGGTTAAGAGCGACAAAGTTAGCGAGGAGAACGAAAGCCCAAATGTCTTCGTAGGGAAGTTGGTTGAAGGGGTAGAAGGGTCAAACAACACAGGACTTTCACCCAGGAGACTGGGGTTCATGATAAGGTGACCAGACTACCTGAAAAATTTGGGACAGTCCTGAAATCCAAGCAGTTGTTCCCCCAATTGTCCCGCAAATTAGAGCAAAGTCTCAAGAGCTCTTGAGTAGTTATAGTCCGATAGAACATTAAACACTGTCCATGGTGATTGAGTCGTCCTGCAGCAACTCCCGTCAGCTGCTATAGGCGGCTAAGGGCAAATTTGGATGAATACGCAATGTTGTTTTTCATTCATTCATTGTTGAAATGGAGGCTGAGGCTGGTGTCCTGGGAGCAGATGAACACATACTGTAGCTATAAAGCAAAACGTCTCTGCAGGTACCGGGAGGACTGGGTAGGGACATACTCCTGGATTACTGCAGTTTCACATGATGCAAACAAAGCGTTTTTTGCCATGTATGTAGGAACGCAGTTTTGTATTCCACACTACATATAAGTTAGTGATGTTAGCCTAGCAGCTAACAGCACAATGGTACAACATTTCAGTCTCATCCTTCTTTAAGTGGGAGGATGACTCCATGACTCCATTTTAGCTTTTGCAATAACAACGCCAATAGTCCCGACCAAGCGCGTTAGATATTGCCGCTAAATCAGACTTTTAGCCAATAACTGTAGGCCTACATACGGTAACAACTGATCCACCATCATGATACAGAAAACCCTGGGTTGAACCTGAAGTTACCTTGTTAACGCCAAATCTTGCATCGTGGTAGCCTACATGCCTCAGGTGTGTCTGTATTTTACGCAATGGGAGTAAGAATGTGTTGGTTTTGAGGAGAGGAACGCAGCAGGACTGTTTTGCTGATGTTTTAGTGCCCTCTGCTGATCAAAGTGTTTGCATACTAATCCATATCTAAATACACATTCCAAATAATCTGTAACTTTGATTTGCATGATCAGAAAACACCACTAACCAACTGTTTATCATTACATCACAATAAAACACACAGGTTTACTGTATATCTTTCGAATGTTGATGTTTTATTATCTATATCTTATGTGTATATATTTTTTAACTCATCATTGTTCTTGTGTGAAAAAGAATTTCTCTACTGGGAGAAATACCACTAATTATCTAATTATCTTAACAGCTTTAGTTCATTAAAGATTTTTCTGAATGACCCTTTGATCCAAGAAAGAAAGACTAACAATAAATGAAAAAATCGAATCATGAAAAAAGAACTTGACATTTAACTTAATAAAATGAAAAATTAACTCCACTATAACTTGGAATGACAAATTTAGTTTAATCAGATCAAAATATTTCACTTTCCGTTTCTTAAAGAGTAATTTTGGGGCGTTTTCAACCTGCAACCTATTCCCACATGCCTTGGTGTCTAAGTGACTAATGTGAACAAAAAATATTTGAAATTGGTCCAGTCCCAACCCACCAGACTCTGTTCAAATAAACAAAAATTTTAGTGTGTATAGGGCCAATATATTGTCACATGTAAATGGGTGATCAAACATGAAGTGAACATTATGGGTACCAAATCTGACCAGTTCAAGCACAAAATGAAGTATTCGATGGACTTTGATTTCGACTTGACCGGATCTACCATAGGGCAATCTGGGGCCTATTGCACGAAAGTAGAATAAAGATATCCAGGATAAATGAAAAAGCGCAGCTTGACTTGGTGTGATCCGCTCATCGCGGCTTAATCGGTTGCACGTTTGCCGAGCCAGGGTGAACAGGTGAAGCTATGTCAAGCCAGGTGTAGATAGCTGGGATAAGTGCACGTTCACGGCTTTCTCACATAGACCACGGTATCGATCACAGATTTACTGATGCGGAGATTGAGAAGACGCATGCGCCATATGTTTCACCCAATGAGCAGCAGCTTCTAATGGAAAGTAACGAGGGGGGAAGAATATGATAAAAAGGGAAATACGGCTCTTATCAAACGGAGAGAAAAAGCCCAACATAGCGGACCGACTTAATGTGTGAGGGTGTAAAAATATCTACTTAGCCTATAGTCACTCCACATTTTTACACAGTTGTAGGCTACACTGTGTTTTAATTGTTTTTAAATATGCTAGTTTCATGTTTCTGTTTTTATATGATATATGTGCTGGTTTTACTGTAAAGTGTCTTTGACTAGCCTACCATGTAAAGCACTATATAAATAAATGTATTATTATTTAGCCTTTGCCTTAAAATTGAGCAGAGGGAATAATGTTCCTTGGAAATGGACCCTATGACAGCTTTAATTTCAAACCCTTATTCACAACGCGAGTTTTACAACCATATGCACCAATCTCTATAAGCTATGTCTAATTCTTTGTACAATTAATGTTCATACAGAACAATCAGAAAGGGACAACAACTAGAAAATTAAGTAAATGACTTCAATATACGCTGTGAGCATATGTAAAAACAATATTCATGTTTTTTATTCGTCTGACAAGTGACCGCACCAAAATAAAAGATTAAGAAGCATTGTGGTGTTCCCGGTGTGATGAATGTAAACTCCACTATATGCAGTACGTATATAGGCCACGTTATTGGTCCAGGGATGGGAGACTAATTGAGAAGGTTATGAAACCAATGTAAGCTATAATAAAAAACATTAGGCCTACATATTGGAGTAACACAAACTGTCCTTTATTAGAGAAGGATAAGCAACAAGAAAAATGAAATCATGAATGTATTGGTCTCTGACCAGTCTGTCATTATTATCATCTGGGAATATCGCTACATTAATATCGTCACACTTAATCTCCGGAGCTCGGCGTCCTTTAACCTGAAGCTGAGACCACGGACGCTGCGCTGCTCATCTCTACTTTTACAGAGAGAGTGGACACTGACCGGGCAGCAGCCGCACGCCAGGCAGCCTCGACACAATACCGTCCCACCGGGAAAAGTCCCACTCCGCATCAGTGTGCCAGTGCAACCATTTCTAACCATCTAAACAACTGTAGTAGGGTTTAAATCAAACTCGCGACAACAATAGTGACAAGTAGGCTAATGCCTGTTAATGAAAATAAAGCAGAAGACATGCAGAACACAACGGAATAACTGTTAAACACGTTTATGTCGGATCAGACAGCAGCTGATTTGACACATGAGACTCCAGGATTAATCTTAGCCTGGCTGTTAGCCTGCTCTGGACCAGGCTAGCCGCAAAAGAAATAAATCTCCATGGTTACTTGGCTGGGCTTAATTCAATCTGGTTTCGGAGTCAAAGCTAAATTCATCCAGGATAACTTGAATATCCCGGCTTAATCCCTTATCCTAGTTTCGTGCAATAGGCCTCTGGGCCCTTGCGTGGAAAGGGCCCCTCTGTGATGGGAGCTTTTCCAAAACAACTTTGCTATAGTTAACATTAGCTACCGTTACCTGTGGCTGAGTGTAGCCGGTAGAGGGCAGCAATTCTTCTTTTACATTTGATAAGACAAAGTAAAGATGCACAAATGTAGGTTGTTTTCGCCTCTGCCAACTGCAGCGATGTTCCTTATTTCTGAACCACAAAAGAGATTGTTGTTCTCATCACTCACTTATACACACAAACTTGGGAAAATGAACCCGAAGTTACTCTTTAAGGATGGATTTAACTTCAAAGGCCTTTTTTCTCTTCTGAGGAGAGATTTTTTTTTTAGTCCACATCTCACAGAGTTGGTCTGAGTGTTTCTTTGTCTTCATGTTGGAGGTTTTGTCTGATACTGACTCACCAAAAGTTACAGGTGTACTTCAATAACCACTGTTTCTAATTGTGATTGTAATGACACGTATGCGCCTGCAGTTTAAGCTCTGCATTTACATGCACAGCTGATGTTAATCTGCAGCAAACACTGCACTCGGAGGTGAAGCTGAAAGACCTGTTATAAAAAGTACAATTTGTTTTCAAATGACAAAATGTTCTTATTTTGTTTCCTTTAACAGACAAAAGCAAATGACACTCTGATCCATAACTTCTATTTTCACAACAGCAGGGTTGTCAGTCACAACTTTATCTTTAATCATTTCACAGAACTAACACAGTTAGTTGATATATAAATTAATATATTAATCATGAACTCGTTACACCAGAAATGTTTCGGCAACATAGCCCTTTGATCATTAAAACGTGATCTGATGTCAATAAAAACTAATAAAATGATAGATAATGAAGGGTTTCAGTGATCTTTCTATCGTGTTTTCATGTGGTAAGACATTTAGAGAAGTAAGTATGCTATTAAAGGTTTAGAAATTAATGTTATATTTTTAGACTAGGCCTACGATATAACAGTATTTTACTGTAAAATACTGATCGATGAGGTGGAATAAGAGTTGTCAGAGGAAAAAAAAAAAAAAGTTCTTTAGTTTGGAGTGAGGTGGCTTTAAAAAAGAGCCTTTGTGGTGTATAGAGAATCAGACAGTTTAAGCCCTCTCTCCGCGGATGCGCGGGCCAGCTGGATGTCTTTGGGCATGATGGTAACCCTCTTGGCGTGGATGGCGCACAGTTGGTGTCCTCGAACAGGCCGACCAGGTAAGCCTCGCTGGCCTCCTGCAGAGCCATGACGGCGGAGCTCTGGAAGCGCAGGTCGGTCTTGAAGTCCTGAGCGATTTCTCACCAGGCGCTGGAAGGGCAGCTTGCGGATCAGCAGCTCCGTGGATTTCTGGTAGCGGCGGATCTCTCTCAGAGCCACGGTACCGGGCCTGTAACGGTGAGGCTTCTTCACGCCGCCGGTGGCCAGCGGGGCGCTCTTACGGGCAGCCTTGGTGGCCAGCTGCTTCCTGGGGGCTTTGCCTCCGGTAGATTTACGAGCGGTCTGCTTGGTTCTTGCCATGGCTTCCTCTTTCTGCAGTCAGGATAACTGTAAACTGAAACGAAAGAGACCCCTGGCTCTTAAAGTGTGGGACCGGATGTGAGATATTGTGTCGCAGCTTTAGACCTCCGGCTCGGCGGCTCCTGATTGGCGAAGGGCTCCTCTGGAGCTTAGCACCGCCTCAAGAGCGACCCACCGCGCGAATCTCCTTCGCTTATTGGCTTAAAAAAATCAGCGCGGGCCGCCCTCTGCTGCTCTGCTAGAAGCCTCTTTTCTGGTTGGTCTGGCTGGAAATGATCGACCGCGCTCCTCGGAGGGTTTCAGCCATCGCTGCAACACTTCTCTGAGTCTACGAGAAGCGTAAGCGTAATTTAACGTTGAATTACTTTATCTCATATCCGAATATACAAGAAACACGAAAAAATGTCTGGACGGGGAAAAACCGGAGGCCGTTTGATGTGGGACAACCTCTGCACATTGAGAGAAATGATAAATAAGCCAGGACAAAAAAAGATTTTTATATAATTGGGCTGGACCAAAAGAAAGCTTTTGATTATATTTCTAGAGATTATTTATGGGCAGTAATGAAACATTATGGGTTCCCTGAAGCTTTTATTCATTTAATCAAGTGTCTGTATATTAAATCAAATGTCTGTATTAATGTAAACGGAGTTTTAACTGAACCTTTTAACGTGGAGAGGGGGGTGAAGCAGGGCTGCCCCCTGAGTGCAGCTTTATACATCCTGGCCATCAGCCCCTGATTAAGACCATCAACTCCGACAGCCTCATATCCGGCACGCACGTCGGGCTCGCGCCCAAAGTCACCGCCATGGCGTATGCTGATGATGTCACCGTTGTAATAAAAAATCAGATGGAGATGGATATTTTAATTAATCATTTAAGTTTATATGAGCTAGCTTCGGGTGCAAAGCTAAATCATAATAAAACAGAAGGTGTTTGGATTGGATCGAAACATGCAAAACGTGATATTAACATCAAAGTAAAGGATGAGATTAAAATCCTGGGTTTAACAATCTGTAACAACAACTGTAGTGAAAGAAACTGGGAACTTAAGCTCAGTGAGGTTAAAGATGAAGTAAAGAAATGGGAAAACAAAAATACCAATTATGGATCAAGAATTAATATCATCAAAACTTTCATCCTTTCCAAACTTTTTTTATCGCAAACATCTTTCCTCCATCTCACAAAAATGATAATCCAATTAAACAAACAATGTGTGAATTTGGTATGGGGCACAACGAGAGAAGTTAAAAGAGAGATTTTATATAAAAAGCAGAGAATATGGGGGCTGGGGGCAGTGGATATGGGAATAAAATTATATATTTCCTTTGTAAAAAATGTGTCAGCTGCTTTATCAAGGAATGCTCTCTGGGTTGGAGACTCCTCCAGGTGGATGAAGAGGAGAGGCCGAAAGACAGGGACCAGAATACATGATTAATTATGGTGATTTTATAAATGAATATTGGAAACTTAAAATTGATTGGAACGGCCTCCCAAGTAAAATGATCTTTAAAAGATTAATGATTTTAAATATGGCGGGTATATCAATTATAAACATTTGACCCATAATGAAGGGACCCTGCTCCTAAAATTTTTAAAAAATAAAAACCTTTCAGAGAGCATCCGAGACATGAGGTGGCTGATGTCTGTTAACAGACTTCCAGTGAGAGCTGTTGTGTCTTGGAGTTGCTATGTGAAAACCAAAATATGTCCTATGAACACATGCAACGATGATGAGACACAACAGCATCTCCTGATGGATTGTTTTAGAGCTAAAGAAGTCTGGGACAAACTTAAAGTGTGTGGTGTGAAATTTAATGTGACTTATAAAAGTGTAATGTATTGTATAATGGACAAGAGTGTGCTAGAGAGAGATAAAGAACTTTTACAAATTATAATATGTATAGTGTGTCTCAAACTATGGAGGACCAGGTGCTGTATGACTATAAAACAGATAACCATAACCAGCGATGAAGTTTGTAAGCAGGTACTCACTGAGCTGAGGAGAAGAAAAGCCCTGGATAAAAATCACCTCCTGCCTTGGGACATTATCAATCTGTAACGCTTTGTACTCTATAGCACTTTAGTCTGTTCTTTGCACTTTAGCACATGCACTTTAACAAATGCACTTTAACTACTAGTTGCACTTTATAATGTAATTTGTTATGTATTGTATCTTGTTGATTGGCGATCTTAATTTTTGCTCTCTAATGTATGAAATGTATTTTGTAAAACAATTATAACATGTATTTTGTATAAACTTCAATAAAATTCTTAAAAAAAAAAAAAAAAAAACCGGAGGAAAGGCCAGAGCTAAGGCGAAGACCCGCTCCTCCGTGTCGGGCTCCAGTTCCCGGTCGGCCGTGTTCATAGGCTGCTCCGTAAGGGAAACTACGCTCAGCGTGGGGAGCCGGCGCCTGTCTACCTGGCGGCTGTGCTGGAGTATCTGACCGCTGAGATCTTGGAGCTGGCTGGAAACGCTGCCCGTGACAACAAGAAGACCCGCATCATCCCCCGTCACCTGCAGCTGGCTGTCCGCAACGACGAGGAGCTCAACAAGCTGCTCGGCGGAGTGACCATTCAGGGCGGTGTGCTGCCCAACATCCAGGCCGTCCTGCTGCCCAAGAAGAAGTAGCCCGCCAAGAAGTAAACTGTTTAATGTGACTGGAAACAAAACCCAAAAAGGCTCTTTTAAGAGCCACCCACACAATCCTGATAAAGAGGTTGGACAGGGTGTAATTATTTATTCATTTATGAAATGGTTTATCACCATTATTCCATAAGAGTAACCTTTAACTGGACCGAAACTCTACTGTGCTTGTCCCATTGCATCCCCATTGGTATGGGTACTTGAATAAAGTATTAATCCACACAATAACCTATCTCAAGCAAATAAAGTCAATTTACTTTAATTTCTTTTTTCAAGTTAAAATAAAATGTCCACAATTCCAGAAGTCCTGAACTTCTGAAGGCCTACTGATCATAGATTCATTTTATTTTAAATGCAATGTTATGGAAATGTAACTGTAAAGTTATGGATAACTACAAGAAAACTAATTTGAACAATTATATTCTCTGGTTTCACATGCAACACTCCCTGTTAAAACCCCAGCATTTGAGGGGACAACTTTCATTACTGTTGATTGCAACAGCAGCCTGAACAATGTGTACATTCATTTATATTATCCCTCAAAAACACAAGTAATGACTTCATGAGTGTCGACTGGACTACAAAGTTTACTGAGCACCTGCTTTTAGTTTTCAAAAAGGTCACAAATGATGAAAATTACTGAAAATGAATTTCATTTCAAATAATCTGGACTGGTGTTTTTTGTTTAGCAGCTTAACATATCCCCCATGAGAGTCTTGTTAGGAATGGGCAATGTTTTATCTTAATCCTAAAGTTACTCAATTCCTAATATTTAAATTTTGCTACAATATAACTTTTCATCAGTTTCCATGGCTGTCTATTAAAGAGTTAAAATTGATAATACCTTCTTCATAGTTTTGTTAATGGCGTACTGATATTTATCTTAATACAGTCAATCATTATCACAAACACATCATTTTGCTTTGATCTCTTTGAGTAAACTAATCTGCTCAGAGGAACGGCTACTTATTCTGCGCATGCTCAGACCCTCGCTCAGAAGACAACCAATCCTGCGCGAGCAACATCACAGTAACATTTGCATGGAGTGGATAAAAGTTGAATGTTCGGTGGTGACTCACTACATTCGATTGGTAATACTTCTCGAATCATCATGCCGGAGCCGAGCGTCAAAGCGCCCAAGAAGGGCTCCAAGAAAGGCTCCAAGAAAGGCTCCAAGAAAGCCGTCTCTAAGGCCGTCAGCAAGACCGGCAAGAAGAAGAGAAAGACCAGGAAGGAGAGTTACGCCATCTACGTGTACAAGGTGCTGAAACAGGTCCACCCCGACACCGGCATCTCCTCAAGGCCATGGGAATCATGAACTCGTTTGTGAGCGACATCTTTGAGCGCATCGCCGGGCGAGGCCTCCCCGTCTGGCTCACTACAACAAGCGCTCCACCATCACCTCCAGGGAGATCCAGACCGCCGTGAGGCTGTTGCTACCCGGGAGCTGGCCAAGCACGCCGTGTCTGAGGGCACCAAGGCCGTCACCAAGTACACCAGCTCCAAGTAAACCTGCTGGGATACCATCAACACAAAGGCTCTTTTTAAGAGCCACCCACTTCCTCTAAAGAATACTTCCTTTATAGAAGACTATGATCAATATTTCAAAACAAAAAACATTACTGATTAAAATTCATGGGGAAAACATTGAACTGCAAAAACTATTCAGTTCTGCAATAAGGATAAAGTTACAATAGTCCGATTAAAAAGCAATACAAAACAATTGTCAATACTATCAAAATTAATTTTTGCAACAAATCCTCAGCACATTTGTTATAGTCTACTTGTGTAGGTTAACTGTAAAAATTGAACTTAGAAAGGGTAATTGATTAGATGGTGAGGAAAAAACCTAAAACAGCATTATAGGGTCTGTTGTATGAAAATGAGGGTGATTGTTATCCCTTGTCCATTGTTGGCCCTTAATTCAGTAACCCACAATGACAAACTGAAAATCTATCAATTTTTAAATTCTATACAAATTAAATGTGTGTTCTTTATCAAGTGTAAATGAGTTCATGCTTAGACAGAATTAAAAGCGTCTCTTCTTGTATTCCCCTACAGTGATCACAGAGCTGCAACAGAACATTAATAACTGAACTGGTAAAAAAGTTCAAAAAAAGAATAACTATTGTGTAAATATAATGTGATGTTAATGATATAAGAAGAAAAAAAGAGAAAGCTTTTTTTAGGATTGACATTTAAAATTATAAATACTGACATTTATTCCTGTCTCTTTTAGGTTTCTTATTGTGAAAGCTAAATTACAACCATTGTGTTTACTTGATTATTAATAAAGTGTGCAGTTAATGTGTGCAGATTTTAGAAGGAAAATACTCTGTTTGTTGATGAGACGGACTACAGCTCACTTCTTCTTGGGTGCTGCCTTCTTCACTTTGGGCTTGGCAGCCTTCTTTATTAGAGGGGGCTTTCTTGGCTGCAGGGGCCTTTTTCACCACTTTCTTGGGGCTCTTGGTTGCATTTTTGCCAGAGAAAGTGTGTAACGTAGAGTGTAAGGGCTCCTCCCTCACTACTCCCTCTCGTCTAAAATCGTCACATCCGCAACCAGGATGGTTGCAAACTCAACGACAGATAGCAGATCAGAATCAGAATCAGCTTTATTTGCCAGGTATGAGGACACACACGAGGATTTTTTTCTTTGGAGCATCGTTGCTCACAATGTGCTTACACATACAAAAACAACCAAACAATATATACACACTAATATATACACACTATATACATACTCTAAACAGAAACAATATAGAGGCATGAGTGCAATACAAAATTATTTAAATGTAGAAAGGGTACTGGGTATTATGTTATTATATTACAATATGAACAGTATGAACATTATGAACAGTTCTGAAATAGGGAAATGAGAAAGAGGAATAAAACCAAATAAGTGAGATATGAGAATGGGAATATGAGGAAATAGTAAATAATAAATAATAAGTGAGATGATGACTAAATAAAGTGGAATAAGTGGAACCAGTAAACAGGTGCTGTAGAGACAGTGTTACTGGGTTATTGACAAAGAATGAACCTGACGCTGTGGGTAAGTCCGCTATTCATCAGAGTGATGGCTTGTGGGTAGAAATTGTTTCTGAGTCTGTTGGTTCCCGGCTTACAGTCCTCTGTATCCGCCTACCAGAGGGGAGGCTGGAAACAGGTTGTGTCGGGTGAGATGGGTCTGCAGTGATGGTTCCTGCCCGTTTCCTGACTCTGGAAGAGTATAAGTCATGAATAGAGGGCAGGTTGATACGATGATCTTTTGCTGCAGTCTTAACCGTTGAATCTGCTCCTGTCCACAGACCAATGTCTAAGTCTATGTTTTTCAAATTCTGGATGCAGAAAAGACATTTTATTTAGAAACTTCTAAATCTCTATGAGACACAATAATAGCATATGTATGAAGAAAAAAAGGTGTGAACAGGCACCCTGAAGTCATTAAAGAAAGACTGGCCCGAGGACACTCCTTTGGTGGACCCAACAACTCTTGTTGGATCAAGCAGTTAGATAAGATATCTTGCTGTGAATAGTTTGTGGGGACTGTGAAATAAATGCTGTGCTTTTAGAGATGGAAACGATGTAGGCTACAGAGATGGAAATTTCTTTAGAGATCATACTGTTGAGCTACAGAGACAGAAATGTTGGTACAGCTTGAATCTGACTGGGACTGATGACGTGTAAATGTGCAATCAGCACACACTATCTACAATGATAAAATGATGCATCTAGATAACTTAGTGACAAAGATTGATTAAACTGTTTGTAAGAGCCAAATAGGAACTGGTTCATCTGAAATAATAATTTAGTTTTAAACAGTTAAAATGGTAAATTCATGATTAATGTATTGGTTTAAAATGCATGATCTGTTGACATTTCAGTATTTTGAGCTTATGATAAATATTATTGTGATTTTAAACATATTGCAATATTCTGCAATATATTGCAATTTATAACCTTTTTACCAACTTCTAATTTTTCCAAATTTAAAATGACGTCCCCAAAAGGAAACTTTGTCAACACCTGTTTTATCTAAAAAAAAAATTCTCTGTTTTTTCATCTTACTTCAATTTTATTGCTGCAAAATGGTACAAACTGACCAACATATATATAAGATTGATACTTGGCGGCTGTGTATTGATACAGTATTGCATTGCCACTGAAAATGTACTGGAGACTGTACTGTAATGTACATGTAAATGTACTGTACACTACACTGTTCATAGATAGATAGAACTACAGTTGCAGTCAAACGTATTGTATTCGCAATATTTTTTTTTACAAATCAATAAATGTAGTTTCTTCCATTGACCTATATGGTCCTTATGTGAGTTTCTGACTCTAACTTTTCAGTTTATAGTCTATTATGTTTTTATGATTTCAAATGTTCCCCTGATGTTTTGACCAGTCTCAAACATACAGTATGTACCTTAATTTCATGTGGTAATTGCGCAGTGTATATGACACATGCCTTGTGTGGGAGACGAGAGTTTGAATCCCAAGGTGATATATCAACCAAGTTGTGTGTCCCTGAGCAAGACACTTAACCCATAGTTGCTCCAGAGGACTGGCGACCTCTGATTAAACAAATACATGGATACATAATCATCAAAAATAAAGAAAAACGGTTACGTTTTGAAACATGTGGGCAGGGCTGCTGGGTTTGGCCCCGCTTACTGAAGTTGGCGCCACCTGTCCTCCCTTACGTCCGCAGATAAGATGTAAAAACCAGCCGGTCTGGAAACGCTGGACTCATTCGTTTATAACGACTCGACATCGACAGAATTCAAAATGAGCGGAAGGGGCAAGGGAGGTAAAGGACTCGGTAAAGGAGGCGCTAAGCGTCACCGTAAAGTTCTCCGTGATAACATCCAGGGAATCACCAAACCCGCCATCCGCCGTCTGGCTCGCCGCGGGGAGTAAAGCGTATCTCCGGTCTGATCTACGAGGAGACCCGCGGTGTTCTGAAGGTGTTCCTGAGAACGTGATCCGTGACGCCGTCACCTACACCGAGCACGCCAAGAGGAAGACTGTGACCGCCATGGATGTGGTGTACGCTCTGAAGAGGCAGGGCCGCACCCTGTACGGCTTCCGGAGGATAAACCAGACCCTGAAAAACTAAAACACAACGGCTCTTTAAGAGCCACCCACTTAATCTAAAGACCTTTTTATAATATAAATCAAATACCGAACTGATAAAGTTATTATTTTATTATATAAAAGATAAGTAGATAACTAGAGAACCACCTCTATGTGTTCAGTAATTAACTGTTTATTTAAAGACGAAAAAATTTCACTCAAAATGTTACATCAAAATGCTTTTGATTAAATAGTAGACTGCTCCTTATGTTTATCGGTTTGACAGTTCCATTTATATCTGGCACTATATATCTGTATCTGATATAAACATAATTTATAGATACAAATGATAATAAAGAGTATAAGTATGACATCAAAATCAATCAAATAAAAATCCCTAATCACGTAGGCCTGAAGTCTGTTATTGTCCTAAAACACAGGAAAAGGTGGCCCTGATGTATTGAAACAGTTGCAGTTCCTTTAGCTGTAGTTGTATTGTGTTAACCTTTTGGCACGTTTACATTGGGTTGCAAAAATTTACATTTTGTATTTTCCATTAATAATAAGCGTCGGAATGATAAGAGTATATGGCTGCAGCCTGGTGTGTCCCATGTCATCCGTCCGTCTCATGCGGAGGTGTGTCCAACGGCAAATTCAGTAGGGTCAAAAATACGAAAAACGAATAATTTTCCAGATGGACCCTATCACGGGTCAAAATTCGTGACCACATGTGTTGCAATCAATTGAAAAACAACAATTTTGCCATACACATAGTTTTCTGATTTCTGAATGTTATGGTTGTGTTGACAAGATAAATGCAGATTTGTCTGAATAAAATAAGACGCCATCATGCTAATTAATAAAATACTTTTAATAATATATATATTTTTGACTAAACATTAACGGCAAAAGAAACAAATGAATTATTACTTTACTTATTACATACAAGATAAATGCAGACTATCATACTGATGAAGGATAAAAAACACTTAAAATATATGTTTGATCTATAAAGTAAATGCATTATTATATGCAAAACCAATGTGGTCATGACATTTATCTTCTGGGAAAATGAATCACATTTTAATTTTTGACCCCTGTAACTTTGCCGTTAGACACACCTCTTGTGTTTTTGAGAGGACCGACATGAGGCGGGACAGATGACATTGGACGCTCCAGGCTGCAGCCATACCCGCCTCAATGATGCAAAAAAAACAATAGTTTAGCCTTTTCAAACCCGAAAACCACCGTGACAAGTAAAGTCGATGGTGTTGGTAGATATTTTAAATGGAAGATGATTTTACACATGAGACTCCATTATGCCCGCTGTTAGTAGATGACCAATGACGCTCATGGTTACTTGTGCATGTTTCACAAAGACAAGGATGAGATATTGTGAATTCCAGGCACTTTGGCAGCTGCAATAGCTCTACAACTTTCATAAACGTGCTTTGGGAAGGAAGAAAAGAAAAACAAAGGAGGCAGAATGAATGAAACTCTATGTACTGGATGCATGGATATGCACTTTTGTTTCATTGGTCAAGTTTTGTAATTTGTTTTATTTGATTTTTTGTGGTTATGTAGCCTATTGAAGGCATCTATAATTTATAATTTGTAAATCTGTAAAAAAAACTTTGTTAAAAAGCTATTTTTTAAAAAAAAACGCTTAGTGTTGGCGCATGCTCAGTCTCAGTCACAAAGTTCAGCCAATCCTGTGCGAGTAACAGCACAGTCTCATTTGCATCAGGCGCACATAAAATAGGCGTCCGGACCGGGTTTAGAGATCTGTTAAAGGAACTCTGAACCATAGTGAAGATGCCGGCAGAAGCCACCGTCAAAGCGCCCAAGAAGGGCTCCAAGAAAGCAGTGACTAAGACCGCCGCAAAGGGCGGCAAGAAGAGGAGAAAGAGCAGGAAGGAGAGCTACGCCATCTACGTGTACAAGGTGCTGAAACAGGTCCACCCAGACACCGGTATCTCCTCCAAGGCCATGGGAATCATGAACTCGTTTGTGAGCGACATCTTTGAGCGCATCGCGGGCGAGGCCTCCCGTCTGGCTCACTACAACAAGCGCTCCACCATCACCTCCAGGGAGATCCAGACCGCCGTGAGGCTGCTGCTACCGGGGAGCTGGCCAAGCACGCCGTGTCTGAGGGCACCAAGGCCGTCACCAAGTACACCAGCTCCAAGTAAACCTGCTGGGAGACCAACAACACAAAGGCTCTTTAAGAGCCACCCACTTTTCCCTTTAAAGAGAAATGTTTCACTCATGTGCTTAGATACAAGTAGGTGTTTATGTGTAAATTGCTTATGCTTTGTCTTTATTGTTTATTTGCATTAAATGGAATTTGTTGTAAATGTTGTATTTGTAGGCCTACCTACCTTTCACTGGGTCCTCAACTTCTCTGTCTTGCACATTTGCAGAAAGGACATTAATTGTCTTACCTTGACATGTACAATAAAAAGCCCATGTCAAATTACATGTAGCCTACACTTTTTTTTTTATAACACCATCACTCCTTGTTGACTTAGGGGGTTCTGTTTGGTTTTACTCCATAGCTGTGACCAGAGTGCCCTAATGTATACAAGGAACCTGATGAGTCATGTGACACAGCCACTTAAAACACTGGTTTTGTTGTTAGACAGAGTCGGAGACGGAGGGCTCAGTGTAAGCCAAGTTTCTCAAGATTTTATTTATTTACATTTGTTTGAATCTACTAAACATTTGGTAAAGATGAGGAATGTCAGTGCTGCACCAGCATTGATCGGGTTATTTTATTTTTGTCTTGTCTATGAATGTGAAATTACCACCAGCAACAGGTGGAGCACCAGCATCTCCACCCTGAGCGACTGTAATCCTACAAAAGGAATGAGAAGTTGATTTAGGACTGTTTAACATTAATGTACATTTGGTCATTTTAAAAGCTAAAATATAACATAACATTTACTTTCTTCAACTTTCAACTGGAAGAATGTGATGCGTTTGTTCTATATGTAAATTAATGATCTTAAGGTTTTTTAACTTTTGGAATGAGAGGTTGAAAATTGGATTTCATCCTGTCTGATTTTTACCAATATTAATTCCTAAGTTTGTTACTTGCTCTTTAACAGGAATACTCTCAAATTCTGTTGTATGTCTGTTGCTTTGTTTGAGTGGAAAAGGGTAACATTTTTTAATATATATATTTAACCTGAAATTCATCTGATAAGAAAATAGTTGTAAATAGCCGGCAACATTTTATTTATTTACCCAACGTTAATGCCGTGAAAGTTGAGTGAACAGACTCGCCGATCGGCGCCCAATGCATGCTGGTTAGATGTGTGTTGTTCTACCAACCCCTCGCTTTTTTAATGCGGAAATATTTAGTAGCTACAATGTTGCTTATCAAGATATCACACACACACACACACACACACACACACACACACAAACAATTCTAGCTCTTTGATGAAGCCCTTTGAATTGTTTTGATGCTCTGATGTTCTGATGTCATCCCATTCTGGAACCCGACGTGTCACAGAGCGTCATTCTATTACATTATAAATAGACCTTCCTTACAGGAATAGGTCCTTACAGGCAGTTAACAGTCTGAACTCAACAACGCATCTCTTTGTGTGACAGAGGGCAAAACACCAAAACTTCATTACTACAACAATAGAGAAATACTCTCTACACTTCAATACTCCGCTATAGCAACACATCCTTTTTTTTCTCAATGATTATGGCAACAATGACGGCAAAATTTCAGCTCAAGGACCTGAAAAAGGACCAACGGGATACTCAAGAGCTCATCAACCAGCTGGTCTCCCAAAATGCTTGCTTGGAGGAAGAGAAATTGAAAATCCTGACGGCTCTACGGTCAGAAAGAACTATACGGAAAAACGGCAAAAAGGAGAATAAGATTAAGGAGATGGAGAAAAATGCAGAGCTTGAATCTCTCAGAAAAAGTCTGGAGGCAGAGAAGAAAAATATCCTGTCTGCAAAGTTCACTGGAGTGGTGAGTTTAACAGGATTGTCGGACTCTTGAAACAGGAGCAAGAGATGATAAGAGAGACCCAGGAGAACAAGTGTAACGAAATAATAGCAACCATGAAATGCCAGAACTTGATCAACATGGACAGAAGCTCCGAACACTGGCAGAGGACAGTGATAGAAAGTTGAGCCATGTCATCCGGGAAAAGGATGAGCTGATCAAAAAATAACAGAGGAAAAACCGCTCTAGAGGTAAAGTATTTGGAGAGCAATGCCAAGCTCATGGAGAAGGAAAGATGATCATCCAGAGCGAGGCAGAAGTGGAAACAAAACTCGCCGCTCTGAAAGATCAAATGGCCCGTGAGCTGGCTGCAAAAGAGGAGAGTTTGGAGAAACAGCAGCAGCTGGAGAGAGAGAACAGAGAAAAGAGTGGAACAACAAAACAAGCCACATAAAGAACGATATTAAGTTCTTACAAGAGCAAATCTCTGCTCTTCAGCTTCAAAACCACGGCCTCCAGGAGTCTGAGAAGATGAGCAGAAGGATGGAGGAGGAGTGGATTGAGAAAGAGAGCCAAATGGAGATAAAATTAAAATCCTAATTGCTCAAAACTCTGAGCTTCAGGTAAGTCTCTATGGCCTACAGGAGACAAGGAAGGCCAGAATGAGAAAAAGAGGAAGAGAAGGCCAAGAAGGAGGCAGACCATGAACCTGATAAAGGAGAGAGGAAAAGGCAAAAGGAGCGAGAAAAACAGGAGAGGAAAAAGGAAGCAAGAGAAGGAAGAATTGAAAAGACAGAAGAAGGAGAAAGAGGAGATGGAGAAACAAGTCAAGAAAGACAGGAAGGAGCAGGAAAAGAGAGAAGGAGGGATTAAAAGACAGAAGAAAGAAAAGGAAGCAAGTAAAGTGACAGAAGAGGAGTAGGAGGAGAGAGGATTATCATTAAATTGCCTCTCTTCTTCATCTGATCCCCTTCCACCCTTCACTCCTCACCCCCACCCCCCACCTCCCCCATCTAAGATCAGATCCGTTACCTGCCACTTAAAATTATTCCTAAATTTTAAAATAAATATTATAAATAAATCTCTTATGGTGCATCTATCTTTTTAAATGGGATCAATGAAAAAACACATCTACCGTGAACACTTGACCGCAAAGGTTTCACATGTTTAATGGAAATCTCAAAATATGTGTCAAACCACTCTGAATGATTGTATGTGAAAAGGTCAGAGCAATGGATCACAGATCTACAGATCATAGAGTATTTTAACTCAAAGAAATAATTAACCATCTTTTTAACCAAGCAGTGCAATGAATTACAGCATTTTAACTTAGGTAAGTTAGTTTTAACTTGCACATTTTTAAGTATTTTTTAACCTATGTGTCCTCCTTCAGTGTATTCAAAATATCACTGTTATAGTCAGAGCCAGGGGTTGTGTAGGCTACAGCAGAAAAGAGAATATTAACCTGTGTTTGGAGGCCTATCATGTCAAACCAAACCAAAAAAAAGAAGCTGTTAAAGTCATTATGAGAAACCTCAAAATAATAACTCTTAAAATAATGACATAGTATCCTGCACTAACCCGTTATTTTTGAAGAAGTAGATAGTATGCCTATCATTATATTGAGAAAAAAAGGATTGTAGGTTTCTAATTATAAAGACCTATAGTCTTTTGTCATCACATTGGCGTAAAGTGGCTTCCATAGAGCTATATTATCATCTGAAGCTTTAAGTGTCAAATTTTACAACATATTTGCGATCCACATTTCCTTTATTAACCAACAATATTATAAATAATTGTTACCTGATAAAATCATGTGTAAAAAGATTGAAGAAAACTGAAGATGTTTGCAGTCACAGTCAGGGGCTGTGTACAGCAGAAGAGAAGAAGAAAAAAAATTAACCTGTGTTTGGAGGCCCATCATGTCAAATCCATCATGTGAAGGATCAATGCCATGGATAAACCTGTCAGCCTTCACACCCAGCACCCAGTGTGTTTACCACCACTGAAAACCCCTCCATTTTAAACTAAATAAAACACATTAATGCAGTGATTTCACTTTAATTGTATCCTCACACGTATCTGCTTACTTAAACATCACTGTCACATTTAATTCACATTACTTTTAGATATTTTTAAAGACAAAATGTGAGGAAAACTCGCTGCAAGTAGTCCAAAATGACTCTGTATCCGAAAGGTTTGAAGCCTCCTGTAATCAAATAAATAAGTCCTCGTCACCAAACATGAGCTCAGTGTGTGGGGGAAGGTTTTCTCTCCGCTAGAACAACTGTTGTGCTTTAAAACGTTTTTTTCTTCTATGCATTTTATCCCCAAATTGTGAAGGAGAGAAAACACAAAGTGTCGCCACATTTTCAGCAGGGCAGTGGAGCTGCTGTGGGTTGACTCTCCACGGTTCTCATGGGCTTTATATAAATCCGCCTCGCGCCTGAGCTGAACACAGCAGACTGTAACTCGACAGAGAAACACAGACATGGCAGAAGAAGCTCCAGCAGTTCCTGCGGCCAAAGCCCCGACCAAAGCCCCCAAGAAGAAGGCAGCTCCCCGGGCAAAGAGTGACGGACCTTCCCTCCCGAAGCTCATCCTCGACGCCGTGACCGAGGCCAAGGATCGTAAAGGCACCTCGCTTCCGGCTATCAAAAAGACGCTGGCCACCAAAGGCATCGACCTGGAAAAGTCCAACAAGCGCATCAACACCGCGGTGAAGAAGCTGGTGACCGACGGAAAGCTGGTCCAGAATAAAGGGATTGGCGCTTCCGGGTCCTTCAAGCTCCCCAAGGCTCAGCCTACAGCAGCCAAGACCGGCAAGAAAGCTCCCGTTAAAGTGAAGAAACCCGCTGCCAAGTCCCCGCAGAAGAAAACCGCAGCTAAGAAAACACCTGTGAAGAAGACTGCAGCCAAGAAAACCGCCGCTAAGAAACCAGCAGCCAAGAAACCAGCAGCCAAGAAGTCTCCTGTGAAGAAAGCGGCCAAAAAGCCAGCAGTGAAGTCTACTCCCAAGAAGGCTGCCCCTAAAAAGGTCGCGAAGAAGAAGACCCCTGTGAAGAAAGCTCCGGCCAAGAAAGCTGCAGCCAAGAAGTCCAAGAAGTAAAGTGGCTCTTTAATCTGCACTCGGTGCACCAAAAGGCTCTTTGAAGAGCCACCACACACTCTCAAGAGAGCAGTTTTCCTACAACATCATATCTGGTTTCTATTCTATCAAAACACGTTGATCTAAAAATGTATTTGTAGTTAAATAAATCCAAAAATAATCAGAATCTATTTCCCACCCGAGTCCTTCAGAGCTTTATCTCCCGATCAGCACAAGATGGCGCTAACACACAAGTGAGTAACACTACACCTTCTGAATTTAGCCACAGATTCAAGAAAGATTTCTTTTCATCGTTTTATTTATTCAAAACACGTTGCTCTACATGACATATTCAGGTTCATATTCATATTAATATACTACATTTTCAAACTGTGAATAGAACATTATTTAATTATATATATTAAAATGAATGCATGGGTTCATATTCAAAAGAAGAAGCATGTAATGATCAACACTGTTGTTTAACCAACTTCATACTCAATGGATCTTTGTCAGATTGTAAATCAGATTATGACACACACCTTTTTTGATTTTGAATATATTGCGGTCCCATTGAGATTAATCATGTTTTTCTAGAGAGACAAGAAAGGCAGCGGCATACATTTTAAAACCACAGTTATTATTGTAATATACAAAAGGAGAAAACAATTTATAATCGACCCTCTGTTTTAATCAATTTAATACCTGATTCCCTGATTGTGTTTCAGATCTCAATGGGACATTTATTTAATATGGAGGTAAAACCTTTAGGGTATTAACAGTTTCCCATGTGTGCACATGAGGTGGACTAATGACAGAAACTTCATTTATAACACACATCTTAATTAACTACTATACCAAATTTCAGACAGATATGATTAAATAAAGGTGGCCAGACCGTCTGGTCTCAAAAAAGATCCCCCTTGATCATGCATTCGGCTGTTTTTCACGTGCAGTGAAGGTACATAGAAGTTCAACAAAAGCAAAATACAGTCCAAAACTTGCTAATGTGGCTTAATTCGAGTCACTATATGGTCACTATGGACACACAAACCAATGTTTGTGAATTATGACTCTTGCATCCACTCACCTGTTACAGATGGTCTCAAAAAAGAGTGCAGTAAAGGTACATAGAAGTTCATGACACATTTGACACATTTCCTGTTCATGTTGAAAGTTTTTTTTTAAAGTTTTATTTTCAAATCAACATCTTGACATTATGTATACCATGTATATTAGGGTGCATCAAATTTGAATGGGAAATTTTAATTTCAAAATATCAATTGGGCTGGCATTGCATTTTGTTCCAATTAACATAAAAATGACTTTTGCAAAGTTTTGAGGAATTCCATTGAGATTTAGGGGTGCCACCTTACACATGTATTTTTGTGAAATTTCGAAAAATGGGCAATTTTTAGTCTAATTGCCAAAAAGTTGACTTGGAAATGTTGAGTACAGTGAACTTTTATACAGTAACATGTTCTATAGGGTTATCAAAGTAAAAGTTGTATGTTTGCCCTTTGGGCAACTTGGGCATTTCTCAGAATTCAACTTTCAAGATTCTCCATCCATTCATTTGTCCTATAGACAAAATGAATGGAGGTGGCCTCACGTGGCCTTACCCTGAGTTTTGTGCAGCAACGATGGATGTCGGACACACATATAAAGTTTAATTGACTTTATTGTTAAACACAAGGAGCGATACTGACACACTTAAAAGAACAAACCCTCTCTAGTGGCTAATTCACTGGCAACTAACAGGGCCTAATGGTAAGAGCTGACACTAACTAAACTTTCAAACAATTGCTCAGTCTGTGCCAGAGTCCGCTCCACTGAGCAACATCACCAGGGAGAAAGAGAGAGGAAACGGAACCTGAACTCTGAACCTAGCCAGTGTGTCTCCCCCCCAGATACAGTGGGTACGGAAAGTATTCAGACCCCTTTAAATTTTTCACTCTTTGTTTCATTGCAGCCTTTTTCCAAAAATCAAAAAAGTTCATTTTATTTCTCAGTAATGTACACTCAGCAACCCATCTTGACAGAAAAAAACAGAAATTTAGAAATTTTTGCATATTTATTAAAAAACAAAAACTGAAATATCACATGGTCATAAGTATTCAGACCCTTTGTTCAGTATTTAGTAGAAGCACCCTTTTGATCTAATACAGCCATGAGTCGTTTTGGGAAAGATGCAACAAGTTTCTCACATCTGGATTTGGGTATCCTCTGCCATTCCTCCTTGCAGATCCTCTCCAGTTCTGTCAGGTTGGATGGTAAACGTTGGTGGACAGTCATTTTCAGGTCTCTCCAGAGATGCTCAATTGGGTTTAAGTCAGGGCTCTGGCTGGGCCATTCAAGAACAGCCACAGAGTTGTTGTGAAGCCACTCCTTCGTTATTTTAGCGGTGTGCTTAGGGTCATTGTCTTGTTGGAAGGTAAACCTTCGGCCCAGTCTGAGGTCCAGAGCACTCTGGAAAAGGTTTTTGTCCAGGATATCCCTGTACTTGGCCGCATTCATCTTTCCCTCGATTGCAACCAGTCGTCCCTGTCCCTGCAGCTGAAAAACACCCCCACAGCATGATGCTGCCACCACCATGCTTCACTGTTGAGACTGTATTGGACAGGTGATGAGCAGTGCCTGGTTTTCTCCACACATACCGCTTAGAATTAAGGCCAAAAAAAGTTCTATCTTGGTCTCATCAGACCAGAGGATTTTATTTATCACCATCTTGGAGTCCTTCAGGTGTTTTTAGCAAACTCCATGCGGGCTTTCATGTGTCTTGCACTGAGGAGAGCTTCCTTCGGGCCACTCTGCCATAAAGCCCCGACTGGTGGATTGCTGCAGTGATGGTTGACTTACTACAACTTTCTCCCATCTCCCGACTGCATCTCTGGAGCTTAGCCACAGTGACCATTGGGTTCTTCTTTGCCTCTCTCACCAAGGCTCTTCTCCCCCGATAGCTCAGTTTGGCCGGACGGCCAGCTCTAGGAAGGGTTCTGGTCGTCCCAAACGTCTTCCATTTGAGGATTATGGAGGCCACTGTGCTCTTAGGAACCTTAAGTGCAGCAGAAATGTTTTTGTAACCTTGACCAGATCTGTGCCTTGCCACAATTCTGTCTCTGAGCTCTTCAGGCAGTTCCTTTGACCTCATGATTGTCATTTGCTCTGACATGCACTGTGAGCTGTAAGGTCTTATATAGACAGGTGTGTGGCTTTCCTAATCAAGTCCAATCAGTATAATCAAACACAGCTGGACTCCAATGAAGGTGTAGAACCATCTCAAGGATGATCAGAAGAAATAGACAGCACCTGAGTTACATATGAGGGTCACGGCAAAGGGTCTGAATACATATGACCATGTGATATTTCAGTTTTTGTTTTTTAATAAATATGCAAAAATTTCTAAATTTCTGTTTTTTTCTGTCAAGATGGGTTGCTGAGTGTACATTACTGAGAAATAAAATGAACATTTTTGATTTTTGGAAAAAGGCTGCAATGAAACAAAGAGTGAAAAATTTAAAGGGGTCTGAATACTTTCCGTACCCACTGTATGTCTCCCTACCTGCCACCCAAGAGTAACCGTCCTATTCAGGCATTAGCTTGCGTTTGCAGTGGCGAAGGTTTGGCTGTTGGCTGCGGTCATGTTCAACTGCCTGCAGCACATTCTGCAGGTGCTGCTCCTTCCTGGCCACTGCGACAAAGTCGGATGTGAGCTTGACGCCACGCTCGGCACAGTCATTGACCACGTTCATTGCACATACATTGACCTCACTTTTTTTGAACGCAGCATTGGTTGCCCATTCCTTCACATCAAGAGACATAAATTCTGGATCAATGTGCAGCTGGTGCATCCCAAACCAGCAATCCTTATTGGCGAGGTCAGCCAATCTGGTGGTTGGCAAGAGCGTAGGGAACTTTGGCTTGCCAAAGCCAGTGCCAAAGCGCTGCTCAGGGATGAGCATGGGGAGATCAACGGGCTTGTGCTCCAAGATTGCACTGGCAAGTGCACACTTGTCATCATTGGGCACCTTGCTGCTGAAGAGAGCCAGGGGTAGCATCTCACCTGTCAGGTACCAGCGATGCCTCTCCAATGCCTTGATCGCTGATGCTGCAATGCCCTCATCTACAGCCTTATATGCCTGCAGGTGGTGGTAGAGTCTCAGGTCGTTCCAGGCAGCATCTACAGCTTTCTCACAGGTCAACCACCACTTTGCATAGATGTGTGTAATGAAAATGGCAAATGCCCCGAATCTTCGGCACCTGCTGCCGTGTGGTGATTGTGCCCTGGGGAAGCAATGCGATGTGCTGCTCCATCAAAGCCAGCTTGAGAGTATAGAGCAGCTTGGCCATCCATCGTGCCTTGTGGAGCGCTCCCGGTCGTTGGAAGGTCACTGCAGTCTGCTCTTCTCCATCTGCATCCAGAAACACAAGACATAGTTGCACAAACTCACGGTAGTCACCTCGCTTGTGGTCAGTCACTTCTTTTGCGCACCTGACAAGTTCAGCACGTAACTTGCCCAGGAGTGGTTGCTCGGTGTTGCCAGGAATGTAGCGGGACCATTGGCTGCTGGATTCTTGTGGTAACAGGTTCCATTTCTCTCTCAGATGTGTGAACAAGGTAACCTCTGGCGAAGCGTGATGACTCCACCTTCAGGCCTGTGAAAACCTGGTTCAGGAGGACCTCACCAATGTGGTGCCGGCACCCAGACCAAAGCAGTGGTCGGCCCAGTGAGAGCTGTATGGCAACGCAGGCTGCTGTGAGATGGCCAGTGTTTGACGCAGTGGTATCAAATGCCATGTTGACAACCTGGTCAGTGCAGCACCAGTCCTGCAGCAACTTGCATGTCAACCGGGCAATGATCACTCCACATGCCTCATTGGTCTGCTTCGTATACGCTGGGACACCAAGCAGTTTCAGCCGCTCTGCATCTCCAACCACCACTGTAAGACGCTCCTCCAACTGGCGCACATTGCTGAGCATCGGTGTTAACTTGCTGTCCCAGTGTAGGGTGCACAATGGAGGTGGTGTCCACTGCTTGTGCTGTTCCTCACTGATTGTCTCCAGCACTTGGCGTCTTGCTCGGTCAGCTGTTGCATAAGATGCAGAGAGATGTGTACATTCCCCACCTGACTCTGCAACCAGGCCACGCGTGAAGGCAGCCTGTTGCATTGGTGACATCTTCAACCTTGTAGCCAGTGACACGACACTTGGTCGGCTAAGGATATCATGTGGAATGAAGACGTTTGTTCCAGTCTTCTTACGCTTGACACTTGCTCCAGTCTTCTTACACTTGTGGGATGGTTCGCCCTCAGATGGTGGACAGACTGTATTAGTATCCTCCTCTGGCTCTTCATCACTCTCCGACACCAAGCTGGACATTGCAGTCATCTCCTCCAGCTCCTTTTCACAGTGGAACAGCCTGGCTGCTGCGGCAGCTTGACGCTCCTCTCGCCGCTTCACCTTGAGCTGCAGCTTTTTGTCCAATACACCAAATGTGGCCACTCTGTCGGTCTTCATGCTGGCCAAGAAAGCTAGGTCTTCTGGATTATCAATTAGCTTTTCCACATTTGGAGGCCACAGCGGAAATGTGGCATCAAGTCTCCACTCCATTTTCTCCAATTGTTTCGCTGTAGTCTCACTGGAGCGCTTGGCCTGGGAGATTTTCCGCAGCTTGTTGTTAGCATTGACTAAGTCTACCATCTTGTGGCACGCACGCTTGTCGCTCACCATTGGGATGTTGGCTTTCTTGTAAAATGGCTGCACCTGCTCCAGGACAACCTTGGCTGCTTCGAACTGCGACAACGCTCCATTTGCACCAGGTTTCTTGGCAAGCATGCAACGTAAGATCTGGCGACCAGTTGGCAGTTTGGCACCGGTGATGATGCAATCCTCACTGGTGATGCTGGGGCCCAGACCAAAAACCAGGATGCGACTGCTAGTCTGGCAGGGACCAGTTGGTGAGGGCAGCATCTTAGAGCTGGATCCTGGGGTGGGTTGTGTTGTGCAGTGCCTGAGAATGAAAAGGATACAAGCTCAAGGATAGTGTTTAAAATCATATCTTAGCATACTTAATATGACTCAATTATGATAAACCATGCTTGCATAAGCCTCAAATTTTAGCTTTACATAGTCTAACTTCATCATAACTTACCGTTACATCACTACCAGAGTAGCTAGCTGTGCTCGCAAATATACTTATATTTAAAATGTTAATTTACTGTAACAACTACAATGCTACTCTCAATAAACATGAGACATCAATACTCTGAATATGACATTGTCCACTCTAGAATACTGTTGATGTTAAGCTTAATAGCTTAGCTAATGTAGATAGCTAACTGTGGTTAGCAAACTGTTGCTAGCTAACGTTATCTAGATGTAATGAACACCAAATACCTATAAATATGACTTAAGTATACAAAGACACAACTACAGATATGTTAGTAATATGTAATAATACATACCCAACACAATTTAACAGAAAGATCACCTTAGTTTTCTTGAGCTGCAGTGTTGTTTACCTCAGATCTCCATGGCGACCATTGAGCACTGTTTACCACTTTATCCAACAAAAACAGATGTGTGGTGGCACCCCTAAATCATCATGTATTGGAAAAATATTTTGCATGTGTTGTTTCTACATATATTGGAACACTTTTAGCACCCAGCCATATCAGAATTCAAGAATTGTGTTTTTTGATGCACCCTAATGTATATACATATATATATATGGGCCTTGAGTTTGAAACATGGTGTAAGTGAAACCATGAGACTCAGTTACATGTGGTGATGGGGGTGTGCGAAGAGTGCACAAAAAGGCATTTTAAATGTCGTCAATTAAATCTTCGTCAGAGGACTCCATGTCTACATCATTGGAGTACTCCATCTCCAACTCTTCTTTGGACATTTCACTGTCCTGCTGCAGCAGCTGCTGCAATACATTTGTGCCTCCCTGGAAAGCAGGACTGTAGGACATTTTGGCTGTGGCAATGTTGTCTTGCAGCTCTTGAATGCGCCTCTTCAAGATGCTGAGAAGACTTGGTTCTCTGCCTGAAAAGACAACATACGACTGTCAGGACTATTCATCACGTAACAAGTATTGGCCTAAAATAGATCCAGTATTATGAAAGCACTCAATGTGCTGGTTTCATTTATATGCTGTGTGACATGTGGAGATACACAAATGTAAAAATTACCAGTAGTGAACATTAACTTACATTGAACCTCCACCATTGCTGTTAGCTTGTGGTGCTGCATTTCAAGTGAAGTAATGTGCCTCTGCATCTCATCCACCACAATGTTAATCTCTTCCTGAAAGCGGTGGACTAGCATGGCTATGTCAAAGACATTTTTTTGGTGGACAAATCACCGTTGTCTGTAGTTCATGGAATAAAACATGGTGTCAAATTAGTGTATTTAGTATGGTAATATGTTCCCATAATATCCAATGTTTCATTAAACTGTACTTTGTTGCTCATGTACATGCAAGTTTTTACCACTTGCTCTGGTTAAGACATTGTTTTGCACATACTGTCACACAAGCACGTATTCATTTGAGTGTTTGCTCCATGGTATTACAACTTTCTTAGTTCATACATGTAAGTGGATCATGTAATTAAGTAATTTCATTCCTTCTCAGCACTGTTGTTATTTTTACACTGCACAACACATTAGCAATATAGCAATAAAAGTAATAATTAATATCGCTTCATTAAAAACATAATCAACATTAACTTCTACTTATGGTTATGGTTTTTTAACATACCTGAGTAAATGCTTTCCCATGGCCAGACAAAATTGTCTCTTAAAAGCAAGTCGTCAACAGGTGGTAACTGGATTTTCACTGCTTCGTCCAGCTGATCCATGGCATTCTGTAAATGCTTTTTCTCTTGGCTGATTTTTTGACGGATGACATGTCTTCTTTTGTTAGTGTCTAAGAGGAAAAATTGAGAATATGCAGTGATGTTTTGTCAGTATATTTTGGGAGAATTAAGGATATTAAGGTGTTAAAAGTCAAACCAGTCTGTCTGTAGAGTTTTTGCTTTCGTTGACGAACGCTAAGGTACAGCCCCTCGATTTTTCATTCCAGAGACTCTTCCTCCAAGACAGTGGAAACTGGGAAATTTTTAATTTTTAATGATGACATGTTATATAAAAAAATTCCTACAGTAAAAAAAGTTTATGTTGATATTTTAAAAACCTAAAGCAGTACCATATGGCCAGTGCTGGACATCAACGATCCATTGCTGGAGTTTGGTGTCGTCCACACCGAGCTCTGCGCACAGAAAGTCAATTTCCTTCTTTCCTGGTCCAGTCGACTCACAGCCTTCAAAAGAAGAAAAAAAAGAGAGAATATCCACAATCAGGGTTCCCTTAATATGCCATTAGTATGTCATGGAAATTAGTCTACTGCTTTTCAAGAATGTGTGGCAATGTCACAGGGTGGAAATAAATACCTGCACGTATCTTTGGACTAATGTCCTTTGCAAGTTGGCCATATTCCTTTTGTTCCAGGATATTGCCAACATTGTCATCATGTCTCGACGTGCTGTGTAGAAAAGCAATTGCTAGTTTGTCTAATCATGGCAGAAATAAATTACCTTATGCAAACAAAGCTTTTTTTTTTACCTCCTTTCGACATGTACTTGGTTGACATGGCTGCCCTGGACAAGAAGCTGTTGACCTAAATTGTAAACAATTAGTAAACGATTAGTATTAGTGTGATTACGAAGGTTGAAAGATTAATGCCGTCAGCCCAATATTTAAAAGTTTTACCTGTTCTACCTCCTCTCCTATGGTATTACCTGCCCCTTCTTGGGTTCGCCCTCCCCATTTCAGCTGCAATTTTACACACATAGTTACAAGTCAATCATAACCAGTCATACCCAAGCACAAATGGAAGAAGAAATGTATACACAAAATTACACACTAACCTCACACGTCCATTTATGGGCTTTGGCGTGCATGACTGAGAGGAGAGGACGCATAGTCTGCAGAGCCTATGATGTTAAAACACAGACAGGCCTGAAATGCATTACAATGAATAGATAGATGCATACTTTTGGGATGCAAAACAATCAACAACTCATGGCACGATGTCACCTTTAGAATTAGAGGAAATTGATATGTTTAAATTAACATCTTTTTACATCATTCTAACCTGCAGCTCCGGACAGTGGGTGGCAACTTTCTCCAGGTAGGGGAAGTATTTGCAGGCCACATCCATGCAAAAAAACGCTGGACTCAGGGTAGACAGCTCTTTTTGTAGGTACATTGGATAGGCAAAAATCTCTCCTCTGAACATGTTTAATGCCTTCAGAAGGACTCCATGCCTGCACACCGCTATCTCAATCCCCTCCTCATCAATTTTTGAAGTTGATGCCCTGCAGGTTTAGCCGCTGTCCACTGGCTTGAGCCACACGTCCCTTTACCTGATGCCTATTAATATAAAATAATGAATGATTATTGATAAGGGTTTACAGATCAGATCAGATTCAAATTAAAGAAAATGAATTTGTGAATGAAATTATAATACTGATATGTTGACTTGAGGACACCAGAGCAATGGAACTTTCCATGATATAATTTTGATAAGAGATGCACCAGTATATAACTTCAGTGTTGCTTATTTAAAACTTACATGCTTTGCAGCATTTTGAACGTGATGCACAAAAAAAACATCGTCATCGTTTGCAAACAATGCACCATCAAATAGCCCTTCTGTGGATCTTTAGAAATGATGTATATGTCAATAAATGTCCTTCAAATTAAAAAACAGTACATGAGTATTGAGTTAATGCTTCAAAGACATGTGTAATACCCTGTGGCACTTCTGAATCTATAATGCTTGTGGTTGCCATCCACAGAAACTGCATGCATTTGTGGCACACAAGCAAGGCAGGTAAAAGGACTAATGCCCATGGCTCTCTCCACCTCAAATTTGGCATGGGACCACTCTATATATGTCCGCTGGAAGGCATCCCCACATATGTTGCTTGGCTAGATGGCAATGACAAAACAAACATTGTGAATGTCATGACACATGCTTCACTTCACTGAACTCCTTTGAATTTTTGTAAAATGTATTTATTTATTTACTCTCTCCTCTCCTCCAACATTCCAATGAATGCCTGACGTGAGAGCCCTGGTGCAAGCAGCTTCAGCTGCTCAAAAGACTGGAAAAGGTCCACCTGGTACACAGTGTGGTGACTGTTGCAGGCCAGTAAACACACTTGACCAGGTCATCCAGCCCAGCCGTCCAAGTCTTTTGGCATGCACCACACGTCAGGCATGGAATGGAGAGATTGTATTGGCCTGAAAATAATAATGCAGACAATATAAGTGAATACAATAGGAATATGATAGTGTTATTTTTATTTTTATTTTAATACAACATACAGTATATATATATATATATATATATATATATATATATATATATATATATATATATATATATATATATATATACATACACATACAATATTAGGTCTCATTCCAACAAATCTAGATTAACTGTGAGACCGAGAGGCTCGCCCACGATCAAAAAAATCACCTCTTATTCATAGTTTAATAACTTTTAAACAATACAACGCAGTCACTCACCAAAAGTTGCTCCGGAAACCAGACAAATTAGCCTTTACGGCGGTCTTTTCCGTGTCCTTTTAGCCTCTACAGGTGATTTTCTATGCAGCCTGGAACTTCCAGCCTCTTTAGGGGTTGTTGGGCTTTAAATCCATACCTTTAAATCCAAGATTTATCCACTTTATGTCCATAATTCATCGCGTTTTCGCTCGATTATGCCGCTAGCTCGCTGCTCAGTGTCTCCTCTCTGTTTACAGGAAGTACAGGCCCCAGTATGCCCAAATATGGGAGATATCAACCAAAGAGTATGGAGGCTGAAAGATTCCAACCCTCCCAACACTTCCTACTCTGCCAACACTTCCTGTCAACGTGTCTAGCATGCAATCAAAGGTGCTATAGCGGAACAAGATAGATATCTACCGTTTTATAGCGGAAATGGCCTCATTGGTTTGAGATTTGGCATATATTTGCATTATATATTATATATTTGGGCCTTTTTTGAAGAAATGTAAATAGTATGTGCTTTATATGAGTTATAATGTTTATTATGTTTATTTTTGCATATAGAAGAACTGTTTTAGACACACAAATGCTTGTGTAGCTTTGTTGTGGGTGTAATATCAATAAATAGGACATTATTATGTTATTATTGGCATAAGTAAATGTCATGAGGGCAAAAGCGTAGCTCTGGACTTTTTTTGAAAAAATGTCTGTATTTTGTCATCTGTAAAATTTATAATGATTATTTCTTCACAGTGTGACTCCCAAGACATATGTGAAGTGTTTTAGAGTAAAAATGGCTTAGGTTTTACCTATATGTCTGTGATATCAATACATATCTGGAAGAGTCATGTTCCGTTTTATCTATTTATTTGTCTTTAAGGTCCTACAACCATTTTTAACATTCAAGTGACCTCATTGCAACCCAAATATTCTACTAACCCAGTTTGTCCTGAAAAAAATGATGTTCATATCTTGACTGTAGACAACAGGGTTGATGTTTTATTGGCTTTTATATAAAATAAATCCAGACGGAAAATGAACTGTAAAAATGGCCTCAGGGCTCGGAGGGTTAATTAAAGCATACAATACATAATTCATGCATATAACACAGGAGTAATGCATAACCGGTTGCTGTGAACTAAAGCCTCATTTACATATCAGTGTGGTATAATTTACTAAGCTACAAACTATTACAATTGCAAATTGGAGGAAGAAATCATTCCTAATTTTTTTGATATAGTAGTGATCACATGGAGTCAGGAGATATCTTTGGCGTCAATGCCGTTTATTAAAACAAACAGGACATCAGGATGGCAACCGAGTGCAAAGATGACTTACGACACGTGAGTGGTGTATGGTAGGTGTTTGTGTGTGTGTGAGGGGATGTATGATGGAATGGTGTGTGTGTGTGTGTGAGGAGGGTGTACCTGTGTGAGGTGTTTGGGACATACAATAAAGTTTACAAAATACGTTTAAAAAGTCAGGGGGTGCATAGTGACAGAAGCATGTATAGCCATGCAGAGATTGGTTTACTTGTTCTGAGAGTATAGCATTTCAGTTGAGTTTATGTGGGACTTGACAGCGTGTTGATGAGCCTGATGTGTGTGGGAAAAGGCTCTCACACAGCCGAGATATTTGGGTTTTGATGCAGCAATAGCTTCTAACACATGGCAATAGTGTGTACTGTCAAGAGTCCATGTGAGGGGTGGGAATGGTCCTTCACAGCGGTTGAAGCTGATACAGCATGTAACTGCTCTTCAATGGCCTACAGAGTCACAGCTGTTAGAGGACACCCTTTGGTTTTAAATTGTGGCCCAGGCCCACTGCCATGGCTGTGGTTGGCAGGGGTGATGGCTGAAATGTCTCTCACCACAACCACATAGAGGACTTAGGTGACTTTTGGGTCTGGGGGGGCATGGATGGAGGCATGAGATGTCTTCTGGACTCATTTCATCTATAATATCCAGGCCCTCACTTTACAAGTCAATTTTAGTCATTAATGCAGTCATCTGGAATGCCACTCAGCCAAAACTGATGCTACATTCGAGGAATATGAGGGAGCAGCACTAAGCATGGTACTCCAACTAGGATGTGGTACGGATTCAGCCATCAAAGTGGTAGATGTTCAGGGGTAAGGGAGGTGATAACTGCTGAAGATGAATGAAGATGACAGTCTTCTTGCTTTCCCACCCTCTCTTAGTTTAAATATAAGTTGAGGTTGATGGGCTGCCAGGGCTGGACAGTTTTGTATTAAATGGAAACTTCTCCACACCAGTAGCCACCTTCTGCTCACTTTCAGCTCATCTGGACTCTCACCATTGGTGCAGTTTGGAACTTGTGGTCGCCTTGCAGGTGGCTTTGGTTTCACCTCACATGAAACTAGCACAAAAAAAAGACAAAAACACTCTCACTTTGATGTACATATGTTCACCAATAACAATTTACTTATATATTAATTTACTTATTATTCACTTGCACAACATGTATTATATATAATCACCAACATCACGTTCTGAGCAGTAACCGGATGCGCGGCTATATTGGAGATACTCGGTGTAAGCAACTGAACGGAGTACAGTGGAGTATTGTGCACTTTGGATACACAGCTGCAGACCTTAAATCCTAATAAGGTTTGGAGGTCTATAACCAGATGGTGGTGGGGGGGGCAGACAGCTTGATCTTCAACCCCATGGGGAGCAAGCGCTTTGCCTTTTATTAGAATCTGGTATGGCTGCAGCCTGGAGACCTCCCTTCTCATGCCACTCGTCCATAGGCTGTATATTAAATTAATATTATTAATATAATATATTAATAATATAGAGTTTATGCACCCCTCTCATGTCCTGGCTTTTCAAAATAAAAGCTTGCGTCTGGTCAGCTATGTCTTTGTACTTTTGGATGTTTTGAACTAAACAGTGCGACAATCCTGCTAACGAATATAACTTGTTCAGCAGATGTCTTAATTACAATTGTGTTGGTAATCGTTGTATCACAGTATGACACTTGAGGAGGCCTTCAGTGATGCACCTTTTCGGACAAACTTATTCCCTCTCATGTAAAATGGTTTAAACAAACGTCAATGTTAAACGCTAATGCAGTTTTAAATGTTTTATTACCTCGAGTTTACAGACACGTCTCTGCTGATTGAGGATCACCTGTGACCTGAGCTGAGACACACCCTTTCACACCATTCTGAGATTGAACCATAGACTGTATGATATTATTATTGATAGTATATTAATATTAATTAATAGTATACATTCTATAGATTGAACGAGTCCCGGGTCGCTCTCTCTCTCTGCCCGTGGGAGAAGATCAAGTTGTTTCACTTCCGTTGTGTAATCTGTATGCAGTATTTTTTTTTTTGTTGCATCTTTTTGGTTGTGTTGTGTGTATCTGCAGCTTCAAACTAGCTGCTTACGTTTAGTCAAATTAATGACTAAATTAATTCTTAAATTTGGCGTATTTGCACCTGTTGGTCACCACACACACACACACACACACACACACACACACACACACACATCATTTTACTGTCTGTGTGAGTGCGTGTGTACACAATTGTAGACTAGCATGATTGCAACAACCGATTCTTGCTATGCTAACTTTTGGGTTGAATCAGGTATTTATATATTTTGTCGGCCACCACACACACACACACACACATCATTTTACTGTCTGTGTGAGTGCGTGTGTACACAAGTGTAGACTAGCATGATTGCAGCAACCGATTCTTGCTATGCTAACTTTTGGGTTGAATCGGGTATTTATATATTTTTTCCGGTCAGGCATTGCAAATCAATTCTCATAACGGGTCTGCGCCGCTTTCATAAAGTGGGTCTGCGCGTTGCCGCGCTCGGTAAAAAACGAGACGGTCTTGGTAAAACCATTTTTGATTTTCAAATTGAACGTACACAATGTATATTAACAATTCATGTCAAGCCAAACAAGTTGTAAATATGATGTTTAACACGATTTCAAACTATTCCTCAAACTATTCTTGGCTTACCTGCTAGATCGTGCAATATCTGGCAGTAGGCTTCAGTGAAGTATGCTGATTTAATTCTCGCGATACGAGAACTAACTGTTTTGCCGCAAAAAAGCTTCAAAATAATGTAACATCCTTACATTTTATCGCCATGCTATTTTGTAAGGCTGTTACATTTTCAGTAGGAGACTGGGTTGGAACACCACAATGTTTCTTAATCTTTTTATTTTGGTGCGTCACTTGTCAGAAGAATAAAAAGACATGAATTTATTTATTTAATTATTTAATTACAATTTTACAAATGCTCACAGCGTGTATTGAAGTCATTTACTTCTTTTTCTAGTTGTTGTTGTCCCTTTCTGATCGTTCTGTATGAACATTAATTGTACAAAGAATTAGACATAGCTTATAGAGATTTGGTTGTAAAACTCGCGTTGTGAATAAGGGTTTGAAATTAAGTCATAGGGTCCATTTCCTGAGGAACATTATTCCCTCTGCTCACTTTTAAGGCAAAGGCTAAATAATAATAGCCTACATTTTATTTATATAGTGCTTTACATGGTAGGCTAGTCAAAGACACTTTACAGTAAAACCAGCACATTTATCATATAAGAACAGAAACATGAAACTCGCTTAATTAAAGCAATTAAAACACAGTGTAGCCTACAACTTTATAAAAAAATAGGCTAATAGATATTTTTACACCCTCACACATTAAGTCGGTCCGCTATGTTGGGCTTTTTCTCTCCGTTTTGAGCCGTATTTCCCTTTTTGCATATTCTTCCCCTCCTCGTTACTTTCCATTAGAAGCTGCTGCTCATTGGGTGAAACATATGACGCATGCGTCTTCTCCATCTCTGCATCAGTAAATCTGTGATCGATACCGTGGTCTATGTGAGAAAGCCGTGAACGTGCACTTATCCCAGCTATCTACACCTGGCTTGACATAGCTTCACCTGTTCATCCTGGCTCAGCAAACGTGCAACCGATTAAGCCGCGATGAGCGGATCACACTAAGTCAAGCTGCGCTTTTTCACTTATCCTAGATATCTTTATTCTACTTTTGTGCAATAGGCCCCGGGATGTTCACTAATTACCCCATCATATTGTTATTGTTCCGTTCTGTAATTTACCTTCGTAGATTGTTTTTTTTTTGTGGCAGGTTCAAGGGTAAGACGCAACTATGTAAACACAAACACACTTTAAAATATAAACATTTCCATTTGCACTAGTCTGGCCTCCTGTATTCCGCCATCAGGGAGTTTTTCCGTTTTCAGCGGTTTATGGAATAAACAAATACAAGAAAAAAACAATGTGTTAAAGTCCAAAGAAACAAGTCTCAATGTCATAACCAACCGAAAACATAATGTTTAAACTTGCAACTAACAGAACACAATGTACTGTATAGTAGGCTACATGATAACATAATTATGTATCTCTCTCTGTATTTTGACAAGTTGTGGTCTTCGGAGACCCCCAGGGGCTACCAAGTGCTTCCAGTGGATCCGCAGCCAGAAGGGGAATATTTCATTTTTCCTATAATTTCTTCCATAGTTATCAGTCTAGGGGTCCTTGACGTGAAAAAAATATCTTAATACATCCATGGAAAAAGTTTGGGAACTGAAACAATCACGTTTTAAATGCCAGGGTGAATTTAGATGAACTAGAATATTATAAATTGCAATGTACAGTATGCACAATGCACATCTGAGTTCAGACCCTGTTTGCTGTCATCTAAGCAAATTTAACACTACATTTGTCAGTGTCTTGCTCAAGGACACTTTGACATGTGGATGGATGACTAGGATTGAACAATGTTGTTCCTTTGAAAAAAAACAGTAATTGTCCCTCGCAGAACACTGGAGTAACTCATCGCTTAGTTAGTTTGCATCATTGTGGGACCGTTTAAAACACCAGAGTCACACAATCGTCCAGACTAACTAACTGATGGAGGCAGCGGTAGAGCAGCAACTCCCTCCTTCTGCAAGGTAAAATGTCTTTTTGTCAAAAGGAGTCTGGTGGCTTTGAAGAGAGCAGAGCAACTTAAGTTTCCCAATTGGGAAAGAAAATTAAGATAAACTAAATTAGTTTAGGCTAATATGAAGTAATCAACAGAACAAAAGAAGCCCAGGACATTTACTCAATAGTTTTTGCCGCATCACTAACCTAATAATCAATTTCATTTTTGGAAAACTCCCCTGCTCACCGATACTCTTTACCCCCCACCAACAGTCGCTACACGTTACATTACAGTTTTTCTCAATGCTAAAACACTGGAAGCCATTGGCTGAAAAGAGTTCTCAGTTGCCTGAACTCATTTAGCTAGTTGTGCAGTCTGTTATTAATACCAAGTCTAAGTAAGATCTGCAGATCAATTTGCAGATCTCACTTAGACTTAGACTTAGACTAACCCTAACCCATAGCTCTAAAGAGGAGATGGCCAAAAAGATGACGTGAACATCAATATTTCATTAACATTTTTACTATTTGCCTGCTTGTTTTAATTTAATGCTAGTTTGTTGTTCAATATTTGTTGTTAAATTAAAAAAAAAAAAAAAAACAGTATGATGGAAATGAAAAGGATGACTTCCTAATTACCTTTCAATACCAAGAGGACTTGGAAATCTTTTTCAAACATTGTATTGATGAACAAAATTTAAAAATAAATGCCATGTTCCTTGAGAGTTAATGAGACACAGACCAGTATGATTGTTATAGTTCTTGTCATTATTCTGGTAAAACCCATGACCTCTACAAGAAGGGCCAGAGTCCTCCATCTGCTGAGGAGACTCAGGTCCTTTGGAGTGTGCAGGACTCTCCTCAGGACTTTCTATGACTCTGTGGTGGCCTCTGCCATCCTTTATGCTGTGGTCTGCTGGAGGGGGGGCAGCTCGGACCGGAACAGGAGCAGACTCAATAGACTGATCAGGAGAGTGAGCCCTGTCCTGGACTGTCCTGGACTGTCCTCTGGACCCCATAGAGAAAGTGGGGGAGAGAAGGATCTTAGCTAAGCTGACATCCATCATGGACAACACCTCTCACCCCCTACATGACACTGGGGGGTCCCTGAGCAGCTCCTTCAGCAGCAGACTGATCCTTACTTTTTCAATATTATTTATGGTCACAGGTAAATATAATTTATATTATGGTTACCTACTGTTGCTTTATTACTTTAATTACATATTCAATTTAATTTTAACGTCACTCACTTACACTGCAATATTGTTTCTTGTACTATGGCAACCACACTTTACAAAACCTTTATTTGACGCCACTTTATGCTTTTTTGCTGCTGTAACAAGGACATTTCCCCGCTGTGGGATGAATAAAGTATCTAATCTAATCTAATTATTGTTGTTATTATGGTGGTATATATATGTTATTAAACTTATTTTCAGAATTATTGGTGTTATTATATATATATTTATAGTATATATATATATATACACATTATATACATTATATAATATATATGATATATATTATAGTCTCATGATCCTTTAATTTTGATAGCATTAAGAAAGTATCAGGTTACAACTGATTATGATAAATACACATTCAAATATTCCACTTTTTTCATCATTTAATGCATTATTGGGGTAATTTAATGTTTTGTGAAATGTGTCAATATTGTATTTCATAATTTGTAAAAGCAAAAATTAAGTTCATTATTTTAAATCGCTGCATTTCACCACATCCATTAAGGTTTCTTGTCCTTCTTCGCACACTGTATTAAATGAGTTGGGTAGTGGACGGTTGGAGACGATTTGACCGCGCCCCCTCAACGTCTAACCCCGCCCCCAACGTTTAACCCCGCCCACATTCAGGTCTGAGGGTCTGCAGTCAGGGATACTTGACTCATCTTCTTGGAATCAGTCGTTTAAACGAATGACTTCACGGCTGTATTTACAGCTTATCTGCGGACGTAAGAGAGGACAGATGGCGCCAACTCCGGTGGGTGACGTCAAACCCAGCAGCCCTGCCCACATTATGTTTTAAAACGTAACCGTTTTTCTTTTCTTTTGATGATTATGTATCCATGTATTTGTTTTATCCTTCTTCCTGCCTCTAAAGTAGTTTTATACTTCTGAGGTTCAGAGTGAAACTTTACAGCCTCATATACCTTTGTTTAACATTTATTAAAATAATGTTAAGTCCTTTCTTTTCAAGCAATTAGTGGGCCTTTAATCATGATAACTCATGGCTAACAAATAAGTTTCTTTGTGAAACATCTCCTTCCTGTCAGGTTATCTTTCTCTGTAAATAAAGTCCTGATAATAACATTTTGACTTGTTTCAGTTTTTTTCTAAAATCAAGCTTCTTTGACTTTAGTTCACAGCTACCTGACTTTTCAGTTTAGTTTAAAAATCTTAAATTTCAGCAAGTAAACTGCAGTCAGGAGGTCTTTTTAAGGCCAGACTGTACAGGCAAAACATCTTAAGACTGATGGAAAGAAAACATCCCGAACACACACTTTTTCTACTTTTGTTTGTGTTAAGGTTTACCCATAGTTAGCAATATATAACATTCATTCATTTAGAAAACTTGTAATTCAAAAAATAATTATCCTAATGTCAATAAACAACTGGAGAATTTTCCGAGTGATATCCACCAGTGTCTTTAAATGTGTGTTTTGAGGGGAGGATCTTCCAGCAGGACTTGTCTGCTGATGCTTTATCGCCCTCGTTCCATTGTAAGTGTATTATTTCATCATGATTGGCTTTAATCATAATATTAGGTTAGATGTTGCAGTTTTTTCCCTATATTGTGCTGAAATATGCTGTATAAATATCCAACAGATCACTACTATGTAACTTTGGAATGAATTTGAATGTTCAGAAAACCCTATTAGACATAAGCGGTAGGCTTCAGTTAATTTTTTGTTTATTACAGTTTACACTTTAAACATGTCATTGTGATGATGTAAATATTAACATACATATTTGAAAATATGTGACTTTAACAACACAGCTGTATGAATATTTGAGTAAAATTGCAAAAATTTCAGATTTTTCCAACAAGCACACGAGTTCTGTGACTACAAATCTAGATCATGTGAGAATATTTTATGTAAAGTAAAGACTTTTGTTCAAGGTATCACATTAAGTCCACAAGCACTTTGCACTATAATTACCTTGATTCTTATTTGCTTTGCAGCGAATATTGTTTTAAGTAAGATATGAGTGTTTTTTTTTTAAGTTTAGAGATTACTGTATACTATTGACGGTAACGCGTTTTGGATAGAGGAATGAGCCATTTAAAGTTGAAGTTATTCAGACAACTTTAATACGGGGTCATAGTAATTATTAGAATTTTTAACTCTTCATGTTTTGCAACACATCCAGATCACGTTATATTAATATTTCCTTCTGTCAATTAATTTACACGCATTTGTCATATTTCATACATAGTAGCCTTGCCTACAGGCTATGCCACTGATGTTGAAGACCAAATAAGAATACTCTGAGGATGATTTGGTGGCTCTTAAAAGAGCCTTTGTGGTGTGTGGAGCAACAGACAGTTTAAGCCCTCTCTCCGCGGATGCGCCGGGCCAGCTGGATGTCTTTGGGCATGATAGTGACCCTCTTGGCGTGGATGGCGCACAAGTTGGTGTCCTCGAACAAGCCGACCAGGTAAGCCTCGCTGGCCTCCTGCAGAGCCATGACGGCGGAGCTCTGGAAGCGCAGGTCGGTCTTGAAGTCCTGAGCGATTTCTCTCACCAGGCGCTGGAAGGGCAGCTTGCGGATCAGCAGCTCCGTGGATTTCTGGTAGCGACGGATCTCTCTCAGAGCCACGGTACCGGGCCTGTAACGGTGAGGCTTCTTCACGCCGCCGGTAGCCGGGGCGCTCTTACGGGCAGCCTTGGTGGCCAGCTGCTTCCTGGGGGGCTTTGCCTCCGGTAGATTTACGGGCTGTCTGCTTGGTTCTAGCCATTTTAGCTCCTCAGTCTTCTCTGCGTTTACACCTCAAGAAAGAATACTGCACGGAGTGAACAGCAGCTTTATAAAGGAACTGCCGGAGCCAGGGCGGCGCTGATTGGTCCAGTCCGGGAGCTACGTAACTATTGGACAAAGTATCAAACAGCAGCTGCATCAATGTTAAAATAAATAGGCTACGGGTTGGAACAGAGATAGATATATAGTATTAACGTTTGTATTTGGGCTAATGGACTTCTTTCTTTCTTTTTTTACAATTAGTTTCTTCCATTGACCTATATGGCCCTTTTGTGAGTTTCTGACTCTAACTGATAACTTTATTGATCCCCTAAAATTGGGAAATTATTACAGCAGCAAAATCAGTCACACAGCACAGAATATGAATATAAATGAAAAACTAGGGTACAATATGCATACATACATACAATATACTGTACATGAAATAATATTGTATGTCAATATTATGATTGAATTTAACACTGATTCGGATTTCTTCAAGAAAAAATTAAGTTTTTAATTAAAGCATTAAGTTAGTAACTTGTAATGTGTAGGCTACTCTGGGATTATTATAGTTAATTTCTTTCTAATCTGACAGTTTATGTAGCCCATCCCGGTTTAAAACAATATGTCAGAACACAAATTGTCTAAGTGGACGTTGAAAACTGTTTTTCTGATATTCTGAAAACTGATATTTTGTCATCAAATCACACTTGACTACAGTTTCATAGGTATCTATGCTTATTTTGTAAATGTTTAACCAGGTATTCCTTGAAAACTGTTAATACCCTAAAGGTTTTACCTCCATATTAAATAAATGTCCCATTGAGATCTGAAACACAATCAGGGAATCAGGTATTAAATTGATTAAAACAAAGGGTCGATTATAAATTGTTTTCTCCTTTTGAATATTACAATAATATTAACTGTGGTTTTAAAATGTATGCCGCTGCCTTTCTTGTCTCTCTAGAAAAACAGGATTAATCTCAATGGGACCGCAATATATTCAAAATCAAAAAAGGTGTGTGTCATAATGTGATTTACAATCTGAAAAAGATCCATTGAGTATGAAGTTGGTTAAACAATAGTGTTGATCATTACATGCTTCTTTTGAATTTGGACCTGTGCATTCAGGCCTGCACATTTCATTTTAATATTGTATAAGTAAATAATGACAATGTTCTGTTCAGATTATTTGTTTGAAAATGTAGCATATTAATTCAACTGGAAATAAAACCAGCATATTTCATGTAGATCAATGTGTTCTGAAAAATGACAATACATTCATAAGTATCTATATAAAAAGGGCAAAATGATTTAGGAAAAAAAATCTCTCTTAGGCTGAATGTCATTTCTTATCGTACCCCTACCCCTTACCCCTTCCCCTTGGTTTTGCGCGTTCACGCGGGACCTAGTGCTGTCCCAATACCTATGACGACCGAGGGGAAGGGGATAGACCGAGGGGTGTATACCCCTAGAAACCAAGTGTGGATGCGACCTCACTTGTAAACAAGGGCTATTGTACAGCAAGCAACAATGGCTGCCCAGCAACCAGAGAGACCCATAAATGTATGTAAAACGTATTTTCGGCTTAAATAATTGATTTAAAAGTTACGACAGTCTTGTTTTGTGGTCTATACAGTCCTGTACATATACTGTATACTTGCAACCATGTTCTTAACTGAAACTTTTTAAAAATCGCTAGTTTGCAATGCTAACGCTAATTGCTAACGCTAACGTTAACAACAAACTTAATGCATGACCCACATGTCTTCATTTATGTTGAAATAATGCTTTTACCTTTTAGCTTAAATGTATAATGCAAATCACACACAATGTTTAAGCACATATAAAATTTTAAATTCCAACAATATACATATTATCATTAACGGTCTATGATACATCGCTACGTGCTTTACATACACCGTCCTATCACACAGGAGGACACAGCAGCTCACAGCAGCTGATCCACTTTGGGGCTGAAAACGAGAAGAAGTTTCCTAATTCATGTGTTCATGTTGAACCCATTCATTATTGCATTAGTACTGTATTATTGTTATCATTTGTAATTAATTCCTGTTCATGCATTTGTATATTGTTGTTGGTTTTGATATGGGACACTGATGAAATCTGAGGCCAACAGGCATCAGATTGGTCTGGAATATCAGAACAGCTGTAGTCAATTTGATTTGTCATTTTTTAGTTTTACACATTTGAGTGCCTTTTTATGTGTGTGACATGTTAGTTATGGTTCTAATAGTTGATAATGGTTCTGTAACATCATTTTATGTAATGTTTTTGCCTGTTATGTTTAATTTATTGGCAATAAAGACAGATTTTTGTTAACAAAATGTTTTTCTGAACATCAATGACATCCAAAAGGTGATAACTAAAACAGATATACAACACACCATGTATACAGGGTGCATATGTATGTATACATGATACATGTGTATGCACATGTATTGCATTTTGGAAGTTTGTGATCAATACTGTATGGTGATGTAACCAAGTGGTGTCCCATTTCATAGGGACCCGTATGTTTTCACCCCTATTACAAGGGGGTAGGGGTAAGATGGAGAAATGGGATTCTGCCTTAACCTTACTCACAACTGGTGTGTTAGCACCAACCTGTGCTGATCAGAAGGGTTGGGAATATATTCTGATTATTTTTTTTCTTTGAATAATATGCATTAATTTAACTGCAAACCAAACTTCACTATCATATTTTATGTAGATCAACGTGTTTTGATTGAATAGAAACCAGACATGATGTTGTAGGAAAACTGCTCTCTAGAGAGTCTGTGGTGGCTCTTAAAAGAGCCTTTTTTGGTGCACCGAGTGCAGATTAAAGAGCCACTTTACTTCTTGGACTTCTTGGCTGCAGCTTTCTTTGCCGGAGCTTTCTTCACAGGGGTCTTCTTCTTCGCGACCTTTTTAGGGGCAGCCTTCTTGGGAGTAGACTTCACTGCTGGCTTTTTGGCCGCTTTCTTCACAGGAGACTTCTTGGCTGCTGGTTTCTTGGCTGCTGGTTTCTTAGCGGCGGTTTTCTTGGCTGCAGTCTTCTTCACAGGTGTTTTCTTAGCTGCTGTTTTCTTCTGCGGGGACTTGGCAGCGGGTTTCTTCACTTTAACGGGAGCTTTCTTGCCGGTCTTGGCTGCTGTAGGCTGAGCCTTGGGGAGCTTGAAGGACCCGGATGCGCCAATCCCTTTATTCTGGACCAGCTTTCCGTCGGTCACCAGCTTCTTCACCGCGGTGTTGATGCGCTTGTTGGACTTTTCCAGGTCGATGCCTTTGGTGGCCAGCGTCTTTTTTATAGCCGGAAGCGAGGTGCCTTTACGATCCTTGACCTCGGTCACGGCGTCGAGGATGAGCTTCGGGAGGGAAGGTCCGTCACTCTTTGCCCGGGGAGCTGCCTTCTTCTTGGGGGCTTTGGTCGGGGCTTTGGCCGCGGGAACTGCTGGAGCTTCTTCTGCCATGTCTGTGTGTTTCTCTGTCGAGTTACAGTCTGCTGTGTTCAGCTCAGGCGCGAGGTGGGACTTATATAAAGCCAATGAGAACCGTGGAGAGTCAACCCACAGCAGCTCCACTGCCCTGCTGAAAATGTGGCAACACTTTGTGTTTTCTCCTTCACAATTTGGGGATAAAATGCATAGAAGAAAAACGTTTTAAAGCACAACAGTTGTTCTAGCGGAGAGAAAACCTTCCCCCCTTCACACTGAGCTCATGTTTGGTGACGAGGACTCGTTTATTTGATTACAGGAGGCTTCAAACCTTTCGGATACAGAGTCATTTTGGACTACTCGCAGCGAGTTTTCCTCACATTTTGTCTTTAAAAATATTTAAAAGTAATGTGAATTAAATGTGACAGTGATGTTCAAGTAAGCAGATACGTGTGAGGATACAATTAAAGTGAAATCACTGCATTAATGTGTTTTATTTAGTTTAAAATGGAGGGGTTTTCAGTGGTGGTAAACACACTGGGTGCTGGGTGTGAAGGCTGACAGGTTTATCCGCTGGCATAGATCCTTCACATGATGGATTTGACATGATGGGCCTCCAAACACAGGTTCATTTCTCTCTTCTTCTTCTCTTCTGCTGTACACAGCCCTGACTCTGACTGCAAACATCATCAGTTTTCCTCAATCTGTTTGCACCATGATTTGATCAGGTAACAATTATTTACAATATTGTTGGTTAATAAAGGAAATGTGGGATCGCAAATATGTTGTAAAATTTGACACTTAAAGCTTCAGATAATAATATAGCTCTATGGAAGCCACTTTACGCCAATGTGATGACAAAAGACTGTAGGTCTTTATAATTAGAAACCTACAAGCTTTTTTTTCTCAATATAATGATAGGCATACTATCTACTTCTTCAAAAAAACGGGTTAGTGCAGGATACTATGTCATTATTTTAAGAGTTATTATTTTGAGGTTTCTCATAATGACTTTAACAGCTTCTTTTTACCTTGGTTTGATATGATAGGCCTCCAAACACAGGTTAATATTCTCTTTTCTGCTGTAGCCTACACAACCCTGGCTCTGACTATAACAGTGATATTTTTAATACACTGAAGGAGGATAAATAGGTTAAAAGATACTTAAAAATGTGCAAGTTAAAACTAATAATATAAAATGCTATAATTCATTGCACTGCTTGGTATTTCTTTGAGTTAAACTAATCTATGATCTGTGATCCATTGCTCTGACCTTTTCACATACAAGAGGCTTAAAAGATAAATGGGATGAAAAGATGATTTGTGTTTAAAATGCTGTCTAATAAACCAATAATACTTTGGGGAAAATGCACTGAAATTGTATGGGGGGATATTTCATTGTTTCATAACTTTCCATTTGTTTCTGGTTTGATCCATTTTGCTAAAATGAAAACAGAAATTATTCAGTTAAATGTTGCCACGCTCGTATCATAAAGTTAAGTTATCAAGCTATGCTAACCTGGCTAGCAAGCTAGCACAATGTGGTGGGCTTTTTTTTCATTTAAGCTTAAAAAAACAAAAGAAACCAACCAAAACAGGTCTCTCATATAAAGTTTGTGACCTCCCATGTGGATATACTACATGTGCAAGTTAAAACTAACTTAACAAAATTAAAATGCTGTAATTCATTGCACTGCTTGGTTAAAAAGATGGTTAATTATTTATTTGAGTTAAAATACTCTATGATCTGTAATCCATTGCTCTGACCTGTTCACATAGGCCTACAATCATTCAGAGTGGGGAAGGGGGGAGAGGTTGATGATGTTAATCCTCTCTCCTCCTACTCCTCTTCTGTCACTCTTGCCTCCTTTTCTTTCTTCTGTCTTTTTAATCCCTCCTTCTCTCTCTTTTCCTGCTCCTTCCTCTCTTTCTTGACTTGTTTCTCCATCTCCTCTTTCTCCTTCTTCTATCTTTTCAATTCTTCCTTCTCTCGCTTCCTCTTTTCCTCCTCCTGTTTTTTCTCTCGCTCCTTTGCCTTTTTCCTCTCCTTTATCAGGTTATGTTCTGCCTCCTTCTTGGCCTTCTTTTCCTCTTTTCTCATTCTGGCCTTCTCCTTGTCTCCTGTAGGCCATAGAGACTTACCTGAAGCTCAGAGTTTTGAGCTATTAGGATTTTAATTTTATTCTCCATTTGGCTCTCTTTCTCAATCCACTCCTCCTCCATCCTTCTCCTCATCTTCTCAGACTCCTGGAGGCCGTGGTTTTGCAGCCGAAGAGCAGAGATTTGCTCTTGTAAGAACTTAATATCATTCTTTTTTTGGCCCGTGTTTTTGTTCCACCCCTTTTCTCTGAAAGCTCTCCTCTTTTGCAGCCAGCTCACAGGCCATTTGATCTTTCAGAGCGGAAAGTTTTGTTTCCAACTCTGCCTCGCTCTGGATGATCATCCTCTACTTCTCCATGAGCTTGGCTTGGCTCTCCAAATACTTTACCTCTAGAGCCGTGTTTTCCTCTGTTATTTTGTTAATCAGCTCATCCTTTTCCTGTAAAATCCAGAATAGAATTTAAAGTTTTTCTTCTCACCTACAAAGCTCTTCATGTTCAAGCACCATCTTATCTTATAGAGGTCATGGTACCTTATTACCCCACCAGAGCACTACGCTCCCAGAATGCAGGGTTATTTGTGGTTCCTAGAGTCTCCAAAAGCAGAATGGGAGCCAGAGCTTTCAGCTATCAAAGCTCTTCTCCTGTCAAACCAGGTCCCGATTGGGTTCAGGAGGCAGACACTAAATATTTTCGGTACATTGAAAAGCAAGGGGATGGTTGAACAAATGGACACACATCTAACGGCATGCATTGGGCGGCGATCGGCCGAGAGTTTACTCAACTTTCACGGCATTAACATTAGGGACAACAGAATTTCAGGGTATTCCTGTTAAATAGGAAGTAACAAACTTAGGAATTCATATTGGTAAAAATCAGACAAGATGAAATCAAATTTTCATTCAAAAAGTTAAAAATAAATCTGATAGATGGCTCATGAGAGACTCATCACTCATCAGTACTTAGAGTAGTTTATCCGGCAAAAGTCTTAGATGTTCCAAAAATGTTTTATGAATAAAATATTCCTTATTATTTAATTTTATATGGAAAAACAAGCCTCACTATTTAAATAAAAATACTTTATGTAATCCAAACAACAAAGGTTTGAATGTTCTTAATTTCCTTACATCTGATATAATTTTCATTTCATTTAAATAATAAAGATAAACATCTCTGAAACTGCTTATTCTGCAGATACACATGTTCACATTTTAGTCAGACAACTGCAACAAAACCTTAAGATAATTTATTTACTCTTTATATTGAACAAAAACATGAAATCCTTCCAGTTGAAAGCTGAAGAAAGCAAAAGTTATTAAAATTACCAAATGTATATGAATGTTAATCTGTCCTAAGTCCAGTTCTCATTCCTTTTGCAGGATAGAAGTATCTTAGGGTGGAGTTGCTGGTGCTCCACCTGTTGCTTATTGTAACTTTTTTATCCATAATGACAAGACAAAAATAAAATAACCTGATCAATGCTAGTGAAGCAATGACATTTCTTATCTTTGCCAAATATGTAGTACATTCAAACAAACGTAAATAAATAGTTAAATCTTGTGAAACTTGGCTCACACTGAGCCCTCAGTCTCCGACTGTCTAAAAAACAAAACCAGTGTTTTAAGTGGCTGTGTCATGTGACATCATCAGGTTCCTTGTACACATTAGGGCACACTGGTCACAGCTACATGTGATTTTATTGAACAAGGTAAGGTAAGACAACTTTAATGTCCATTCTGCAATATGTGCCAGACATAGCGAGGAATTGAGGATTCCCTCTGACCCACAGTCAGAGTAGGCAGGTTCAAATATAGCAACATATGAAATGTACCATGCAATGCAAATATACTTTAGATAAAGTAGACACAGCATACACAAGTTAAATAAAAACTACTTGTATCCAAGCACATGAGTGAAACATGGCTCTTAAAGGGGAAGTGGGTGGCTCTTAAAAAGAGCCATTGTGTTGTTTGTCTCCTAGCAGACTTACTTGGAGCTGGTGTACTGTGCTGTAGTGAAAGTTTGCATATAAGAAGTTGTAGGCTGCATATGTGAAGTAATACATGTCGAGGCAACTTTGATGTAGCCTACAGTGAATTCTGCAATATGTGCCGCACACAGGAATTGCTTTTTCCCCTCTGACCTAAAGTGAGCGTACAATACAAAGTACAGTATATCTGGAATATGTACAAAGCATTCCATTCAATGTAAATGTACAGCAAAAAAAAAAAAATAGAATTTGTATATTAAACATTTTATATCCAAGCACATGAAACATTTCTCTTTAAGGGGAAGTGGGTGGCTCTTAAAAGAGCCTTTGTGTTGGTGGTCTCCCAGCAGGTTTACTTGGAGCTGGTGTACTTGGTGACGGCCTTAGTGCCCTCAGACACGGCGTGCTTGGCCAGCTCCCCGGGTAGCAGCAGCCTCACGGCGGTCTGGATCTCCCTGGAAGTGATGGTGGAGCGCTTGTTGTAGTGAGCCAGACGGGAGGCCTCGCCGGCGATGCGCTCAAAGATGTCGCTCACAAACGAGTTCATTATTCCCATGGCCTTGGAGGAGATGCCGGTGTCGGGGTGGACCTGCTTCAACACCTTGTACACGTAGATAGCGTAGCTCTCCTTCCTGCTCTTTCTCCTCTTCTTGCCGCCCTTAGCGGCGGTCTTAGTCACGGCTTTCTTGGAGCCTTTTTGGGCGCTTTGACGGTGACTTCTGCCGGCATCTTCACTTCGATTTAAATTTCCAAAAACGGATATCTAAATCTGGTCCGGACGCCTCCTTTATCTGCACCTGATGCAAATAAGACTGTGCTGTTACTCGCACAGGATTGGCTGAGCTTTGTAACTGAGACTGAGCATGCGCCAACAAGTTTTTAAAAAATACTTTAATAAAGGTTTACAGATTTACAAGTTATAAATTAGACATAGATGCCTTCAATAGGCTACATAACAATAAAACAATCAAATACAATAAATTACAAAACTTGACCAATGAAACAAAGCAGTGCATATCCATCCATCCAGTGCATAGAGTCTTTCATTAATTCTGCCTCCTTTGTTTTTCTTTTCTTCCTTTAAGCACGTTTATGAAAGTTGTAGAGTGCAGCTGTCAAGTGCAATTCACAATTTCTCATCCGATCTTTGTGTAAACATGCACAGACCACAAGGCTAAGATATGGCGCCGGTTTATCATCCAGACACTAATTAAAAAATATAAAATGTAAATTAAACAAACGTAGAAGTGTAGAAAGGTTAACAATACAACTACAGCTGAATGCACAAAGCAACTGTTTTAATGCACCAGGGCCACCTGGTTTTAATGTTTTAGGACAATAACTGACTTTATCCTACGTGATTAGGGGATTTTGATGTCAGCTTGTTTAGTAGTTGGAAAGTGATTTTGGTTTCTCAAGATACTATATCTTAGTATAAATCTGCATCTAATACCTTATGGATTTGAGATTAAATAAGTGGCTTTTACAATTTTAATAAAACTTACTGCACTTTAGGGATTTATTTTATTTCAGTTATAGTAGAATCATATTAGACACCAGGGTTTAGCTTCAATAAAAATACAAGAAATTTTCTTCAGAAGAAGTGGGTGGCTCTTAAAAGAGCCGTTGTGTTGTAGTTTTTCAGGGTCTGGTTTATCCTCCGAAGCCGTACAGGGTGCGGCCCTGCCTCTTCAGAGCGTACACCACATCCATGGCGGTCACAGTCTTCCTCTTGGCGTGCTCGGTGTAGGTGACGGCGTCACGGATCACGTTCTCCAGGAAGACCTTCAACACACCGCGGGTCTCCTCGTAGATCAGACCGGAGATACGCTTCACTCCGCCGCGGCGAGCCAGACGGCGGATGGCGGGTTTGGTGATTCCCTGGATGTTATCACGGAGAACTTTACGGTGACGCTTAGCGCCTCCTTTACCGAGTCCTTTTCCTCCTTTCCCGCGGCCGCTCATTTTTACAATTGTTGGCTTAACCGAATGGCTTCACCCCCGTCGACCGGCTGTATTTACATCTTATCTGCGGACGTAAAGGAGGACAGATGGCGCCAACTTCGGTGGGTGACGTCAAACCCAGCAGCCCTGCCCACATTACGTTTCATGTTTCAACAGTTTTTCTTTTCTTTTGGTGAGTATCCATGTATTTGTTTTATCCTTTGTGTCTTCTTGCCTCTATAGTAGTTTTATACTTCTGAGGTTCAGAGTGAAGGTTTACAGACTCATATACCTGACCTTTGTTTAACATTATAATAATGTTAAGTCCTTTCTTTTCCAGGAATTAGTGGGCCTAGATTATGATAACTCACGGTGAAACATCTTTCATGTCAAGTCGACTTTCTCTGTAAATAAAGTTGTTGTTTCAGTTGTTTTGTATTTATAGTCACACAAAGGTTCATAATGTAATGAGTAGTTACATTGTTGAACACAAGATGGCAGCAGGAGATAACATCCTGGTGACCTTGGTTGGGGGGAATCATTGCTTTACATGTCATTTAGCTGAAACTTATCCACAGCGACATATAATTGCTGTACATCAGAGGTCGCAGGCCTCTGGAGCAACTATGGGTTAAGTGTCTTGCTCAGGGACACACTGGTTGATATAGCACACTAGGATTCAAACCCTCGTCTCCCACACCAAAGGCATGTCATATCCACTGCGCCATTACCACATGAAACAAACCATAGAGAGGTAGGTCTACTCTAACTAACTACATACTAAAAAAAAAAAAAAAAAAAAAAAAAAATAATAAATAAGAAAATCCCCAAATACAAAATGTTTGACTGCAATTGTAGATCTATCTATCTATCTATCTATCTATCTATGTACAGTGTAGTGGTAGCGGACAAAGTTTCCTTTTGGGGACATTGTTAAGCTGAATCTCAGGAATGATGCTCTCTCATAGAACTGCACTTCCCAGAGTGCAACAGCAAACTGGCTGCACTGCACCTGATCAGTCGTTGTCACTGATTTGGAGCACCTGTTCAGACATAGAGGTGCTCAGTCATTCAGGGAAACACTCTGCAGAGAGAAGACACTTCAAGTTCACTCACACGTTCAGTCCAGAGATGCCAACAGTTGGTGAAATGTTTTATTTACTTTCATGATGTCTGAAATGCTGCTTGCTGTGTTTAACTGCTGTGTAGATTGGTTAAAACACACATTGCAGCATTGACTTAATTGATTTTGTGTTAAATGGGTTTCTGCTTAAATAATTCATTTTGAGTTTGAAAAAAATTAAAAGTAAGATACAAAAAATGGTACAAAGTTAAAAATGGTAAAATGTTAATTTCTGTTCAATTTCATAAATTTTGTAACATTAATGAAATTATCTTTTTCT